>MCJB01001214.1:140234-159381 GCA_002018475.1 Nicotiana obtusifolia | reverse complement strand
GGGGGGGGGGGGGTATTCATGAATATGTTGTGTTTGATGCTGGAGTTATGATATCAGTGAATCAATGTTTGGGGGTGGTTTTAATTCTGATTAAATTATGCTCTGTTGTTCTTGTGATATGTCATATGTATGGAGGTGGTGCTTCTCTTTTAATACATATGTGCTGCTGTGCAGTTTGTGCGTTCTGAGAAGATGAGTTCTAGGAAGAAGACACCTTTCCAGAAACACCGAGAAGAGGAAGAGGCGAAGAAGAAAGTATGAACTCTTAAGTCTTTGGCTTACTTTGTGTAATTAAGTTTCTTGGTCTTGTAACATACATGTATTGTGTTGGCAGAGAGCAGAGGACGAAACAGCTCGTCTGTACCAAGAGTTTGTGGAGTCATTTCAAGTGGATGATACACCTGGTTCTAAAACTTTTGTTAGAGGGGGAACCATCAATCCAAATGATAAGTTGAAGATTGATTCTGAAGGTCCGTTGCAGCAATTCATGTCCTTAGATTTTCATTGTACTCTTTATATATATGAATCTTTTTCTATAAAATCTGGATAAATAATTTTTTTCCCTCTTACACTGACACATTTAATAAAAATATGGGCCTTTTCTATTCATTCACCGATGGCAGGTTCCAAAGATGAGGTTTCTGGTTTAAAGAAGGGAAGTAGGTAAACGAATGCTTTTTGATTGACCGTGCTATAATGCTACTGTAAAAATTTAGGCCTTGAGTACCAAGTCTTTTGGTAATGATATGACTGTTATTATTAGGGTGCAAATGTTTGTGGTAAAATATTATTTTGTCATTTATAATCTTTCTGAGTCATTTGATTAACTTCACTGGCAATCTTTCCTTGAATTTATCTGAAAGATAAATACTAATGCTGCTGCATGTGTCTTGAGAGCATGTGCGGTCAATCTGAGCATCTAGTGTTCTCTTTCATATATGTTTAGCTCTCTTTTTGTTGTTTACTCGTGCCAATAAGATAATACGGAATGGTTAAGAGTACTACTGGTTTCTGGTGATGAAACCGTCATTATTAGGGCTGCAAAGTTAATTACATAAAATATTATTTTGTCCTTTAGAATTTTTCCGAGTCACTTGATTCACTTTAATGACGATCCTACCGTGCATCTCTCTGAAAGATAAACGCTAATGCAGCTGTGTGTGTATCTCAAGAGCATGTGCAGTCATACTGAGGCACTGTGCACTTAATGTTTTCTTTTCATTTTTGTATAGCTCTCTTTTTGTTACTTACTCATACCAAGAAATAGATAGTATAGAAAGGTTAAAGAGTACTACCAATTTTTGGAAGTGGGATTAACATCCTATGTACTTTGCTGGGCAAAATTTTGTGCCTGCATGTTATTTTCTGTGCTTATTGTAAAAGCACATAGATTATCAATGCTTGTTGCTTAATTTTGAGATTTAACATTTATTACAATAAAAAGAAGTCCTATTGGATGGAGCATCTATTTTCAGCAATCCTCTTGAGACAGCCTTTCATCACCAGAAACACATTACTAAAGATGGCCTTTCTAATTCATCACCAGAAACACATTACAAGAGATGAGAAGGCGAATGCTTTGGAATTATTTTTTTGATAAGTCAATATTTCATTAGAGAACACCAAATCCATGCCAAAAAATATGTGGACACTGAGTGGCTCCAACTGAGTCATCCACAATGGTCTATTAAACTTTGTCAACTATCATTAGATTAAAGTATTCTCTCATTACACAAAAATGCAAATGAAATAAGAGGCATATTTTTATTGATAAGGTAAATTATTTACTTAATGTTAGGGAGAAACTCATGTATACAAGTGGTAAACCAAAAAGTAAAGTATCTGTAAAAATATGTATTCTCTATAAAAGATACCCAATCTTCTATACAAAATGATACCTCATGGGTGCACCAAAAAGAAACAAGGAATAAGAGGCTATTCATCGACTTTACAAAATCTGCCTCCATCCTTCAAAAGGTCTCATATTCCTTCCTTTCCAACCTATCCATATGAGTAAATGGAGCAACATCTAAGATTGTTAATGGTTTGGTTCAACCCGTAATTCTGAGAAATTTATATACCATAGATTTTTTTTTTTTGCATAACAAGTAAACGATGGGCACATGAATCATTACCATAGAGTTTTTTTTGGTTTAATTTGTTGTGTATAACCTAAATTAGACTTTTTCGAATCATCCCAATCATCTCGATTTCTCTTCGGTTTCGGTTCGGTTCAATTATTCTTTAAGACATCAAATAAGAATACTAATGTTAATAGAATATTCATTTGTTACAGAAAACTGGCAAACACAATATAACATAAAATAGCAATTCTCCTGCTAAGAAACAAGGATGAGTCGAGTAACTTTAACTTTCAAAATATACCTACTTTCAGAAGTACTTCTATGATTTCTTATAGGTACATTATACTTTACCATCAAGGTACAACATCTGAAACCATTGCTTTTCGTGGGTGTTGTTCAATTAAATATATATAAAAACAAGTCATTGCTAAAACTAGGTGACCAAAAGAAGTTTTTTTTAATAAAAATAATAGTGTAATTGATCTTGACAACATTATTTGTTTTCATTCATCCGTGTCTCATTTAAGGCAACTAAAATGTATATGCAACAACTGAAAATCCAAAAATAGTGTATAACACAAACAAAAGCAAAGAATGTAATGTAAAACTATAAATTGTCATTTGAATTAAACATCTACTATATTACTTGTTGAACTTTCTAATTGTGAAATTATACCCTCTCCATATTTCTTCACCTGCAACCAAAAGCTCCATTATAGAAGGGTAAACTTTTGAAATCACTTAATAGTTGACTTAAACAGGTGGATTCATGTGATCATTGAAGTGTCTTGATACTTCCCATGGCTCAAAAATTAATGTTTTATACGCGTAATTTATATGTGTAGTATTTTTATCAATATATTATTAGTAGGTTGAGTTTGGTATTTTCATATTTTTTTACATGAAAATAAAAACCTCTTCTAGTTATCAAGTGCAGTTATAGGCTCACACATAAGCCTATGTATTTATGGTGAAAAACCTAGAAATCGGTCCGAGGTTTGGTTCGATTCAGTAGTTTTTAAAAATCTTTGACACCTCTAGCAACATTCCATGCATTTCTTCTTCTCTTTAGTCTAGTTAAAGCTCAGTTGAATAATGCCTCCATTGCGATCACTCAATATACTCCGAAATATCTCAAACTTTTCCGCCACAAGCGAGTAGCTACTTAGACATACTTCCATCTAGTGTTTCATGTGCAAATATCAGGTGAGATGTGGATCATCTCCTGCTACATTGTTAGGTGGCAACTCGCTTGTGCTGAGAGATCATGGGATGGTTAGGGTTAGAATGAACGATGACAAGCACAATGTAGGATGCACTGTTTAGTTGGATTACATGAGTGCTTGTGGGGCAACTATTCACGCCATCCATCTTCTCTCCCTTCTAGAATTCCATCTACACAATGCATCCTACACTGTGCTTGGCATTGTTAATTGTAACCCAAATCATCCCATGATCTTAGTTGCCACCTAATGATGTAGCAGGAGATGATCCACGTCTCGCCTGATTTTTCGCACATGAAACACTAGATGGACGTATGCAATCTTCTTTTTTCGCAAATTCTCAGTTGTGAGATATTTCTCTCTCGTTGTCAACCAACTAAAAAAGCATATCTTTCTTGACATGCTGATAATTCAAACCGGTTAGTGCTGAAGATCTTATGGTAACAACTTTACTGTGAATGATCCTTCTCTCCTCGCTCCCCACCTCCACAAGTGTTGGCTAGCACACATCCTTTGCTTGTATAACATTTCAACTAGGCCTTAATATCCAGTGGCAAACTATCATATTGGATGGCAAAGTAAAATTGGGACGTGAAGAAACACCCCTGGAGTAAAGGTGTGTAGAAATGGATCTGATGCCATTAAACTAGTCAGTTGCAAAAAGAACGCTTGTATGGATTTGGTACTGAAAACGGCAAGGTCTTCTCTAGTTCTCCTCTTCTTGGAATGATATAGAATGGCTAATAATGCTTTAGCTGTGTGGTATAATGAAGGTACTGTGGTAGTTCCATAAAACTTGAGTGATGAAAGGGGTGTGAATTAAACTTTTACTCCCTCTGCCGATATTATGTGACATTGACATACTTTCTTTTTTAGTTTGTCCCAAAAATAATGACACATTTCTATATTTAGACACAATTTAACTTTAATTTTCCATTTTACCCTCAGTGACATGATCTCATAGCCACACAAATGTCTATGGCATGTTTTACATATGTTACCATTCTCAAAAAACAAATGTCTATGGCATTTTTTAGACCACATGCTTTAAAAGTCTTTTTTTCTTTCTTAAATCGTGCCCAGTTAAACACCGCCACATAATTGGGACGGAACTAGTTTATTTCTCATCCATCGGGAAACTGCCAGATCTGAGGGCAAAGTAGAACTGGGAAGTGAAGAAACAATAGCAAAGGTGGCGGTAACAATAGATTTTATGCCCTTAAACTAGTCGTTGTTGCAAGAAGAAGGCTTTTTATTGATCTGGTACTGAATTCTGCAAACTCTTCTCTCCTTTTCTTGGGATGATACAGAATGGCTAATAATGCTCTAGCTGTGTGGTATAATGATGGTACCATGGTAGTTCCACAAAAACTGAGTGAGGAAAGGGATGCGTAATAAAGTTTTAGTTGAAAAAGCAATGGAACAACGAGTGTGCTTCATGATACCTTATGTCACAAACTTGGCATTTCATTATGACTCCTAAACCTAGTTATTTGGTTGAAGTAAACTCTTCTTAAAATGACTGAAGAATGTGTGCGCAAGTTAAGAACATATGGTAGGTTAGGATTTTTACTGTAGTAGGTACTGTTCCCTGGTTTAGACAACAATTTAATTTAAGCTTTTACGAGGAGGGATGAAACGCCTGTCACACGTCAGAAAGAGGAAACTATAAATAGTGAAAGTGACTTTGTAAGCAGAAACATGGTGATTGTCTCTGCCAAAGTGGCTATTCTTTTCAGAAGATATATGCGTCACTTTCTTTCTTTGTTAAATGCTTGTATTGGTAAACTGATCGTGTCAATTGAAAGCATTATCAATTCTGCTAATGATAATATCGCCACCCACATGTAAAATATTGATTCATTGTTTAAAAAAATATGTTTTCAGTTATTGGTGGTAGATTCTGGAATGTAGTTCATGTATCTGCAGGTATGTTCCATCTTTTTTACCACCTCCTACGGCAACCAAGAGCAGAGATTATGAGAAGGTATGTTGGGCAGTTGAAACATCTCTAGTACGAGAGTGGAAATGTTGTACCTTTTTGATATTTACATATGAATATGTTGGTCTACATTATGCAGAAGGAGGAGAAGACAAGGGAAAAGGAGAAAGGAAAACCAAGGAACATCGACTATTTTATGGAGGAACTGAAGCACGAGCAAGGAATGAGGGAAAGGCGTAACCAAGAACGTGAACACTGGCGTGATCGTCATACTGATAATCCAGCTGTAAGTGGCTCTAAGGATATTGGTAGAGTGTATGAAATTAAGCCATTCAATCTTCCCTTCCTTTAAGATGAAATATCGAACAAACTTTTTCTTGTTTTTTTCAATGAGATTCTGTTTAAATGGGTGAAACAATTGCAGTCCAACATGAATGTTATGATTTAGATGGTTGATGCTCTTCGGAGTGTGGTCTGATTACTTGAATCTTTTAGGAAGAAGATAAGTTATTGGTTGTTCTTAGAGCATTACTGGTGCCTTTCATCTGCTTTTGATAGTCGTTTTATGCACACATATCAGAGTTTTCCTTGAAACATCCTGCCACATCTGCTGATATATGCACAATACATGTATTAGTAAAGTTGCTGCAATAGCGCTAAAATTTACTGTAAAAACCACTTATTGTCAAATGTCTCTTCTTTTTGTGGTATCTACTTCCTTTTATATTTAATCTGCTTTTTTGGTGTGCTTCGTATTACTTTTCTCATGTTTTATGACAAACTTTCCTCAGCCGTCTAGTCGGTTTGATGAGCTGCCAGATGATTTTGATCCTAGTGGAAGGCCTGGATCATTGGATGATGGGGACCCACAGACCACAAATCTGTATGTTGGAAATTTATCGCCTCAGGTAATGCTCTTCTTATTAATGTCACTTTTGTTGCTTCAAGCACTGTGAAGCTGTCTTGAGTTTCTTTATCACCCTATTCTCCTTTCTTGTCTGGTTTACCCTTTTGATTATTTTCCTTATAGGTTGATGAAAATTTCCTTTTGCGTACTTTTGGGAGATTTGGCCCTATTGCGAGTGTAAAAATAATGTGGCCGAGGACAGAAGAGGAAAGAAAGCGACAGAGGAATTGTGGATTTGTATCTTTCATGAATAGGGCTGATGCTCAGGCTGCAAATGATGAGATGCAAGGTTAGGCTTTAGCTACTACAAATGAAACTTTTGCTTAATCCTATAACTGTGAATAGCATTTCCCTCTTCTTATTTTCCTTCCCGTGATATTTTCTTTTTTATAGAAAAGTTAAATACCTTCCCTTGCTATTTTGTTGATCAGGTAAAGATAAATTTCATTCATCACGCATCCAGTCGATGCAAATGTGTTATAAAATAGAAATTAGTTCCTGTACATGCCTTTGACTCCTAGCTAAAACTTAAGGAGATGATAAATCCAAAAAAAGATAACATTTATTTCAATATGAAGTTTACGCCAAGCAATAGCTTAAGGAGATGACAACAACAACAACAACAAACCCAGTAGTTTCCCACAAGTGGGGTCTGGGGAGGGTAAGATGTACGCAGCCTTACCCCTACTCCTGGAAGGGCAGAGAGGTTGTTTCTGATAGACCCTCGGCTAGAGAACGACTGAAAAAGAAAAGTAATTGGAACAAGTAGGAATAACAGCATAATGAAATAAGATGGAATCCAAGAATGCAGTCAAACTCTAGGTAGTAATAGCCATCTATGAATAAAAGATATCATACTAACACTAATTCTAGAGTACTGAGTAAGACAAAGAGAAACGCTCGACTACCTACGAACCTTCTACCCTAATCTTTGACCTCTACACCCTCCTGTCTAGGGCCATGTCCTCAGTCAGCTCCAGCTGCGCCATGTCCCGCCTAATAACCTCTCCCCAAGACTTCTTAGGCCTACCTCTACCCTTCCTGCTGCTCACCGAGGCTAACTGCTCGCACCTTTTAACTGGGGCTTCTATACTTTTTCTCTTAACATGCCCGAACCATCTCAACCTCGCCTTCCGCATCTTATCCTCCACAGGGGTCACTCTCACCGTTTCCCGAATAACTTCATTCCTAATCTTATCCAACCGGGTATGTCCACATATGGGCCTCAACATCCTCATTTCAGCTACTTTTAGCTTCTGGGTATGAGAGTTCTTGACCGGCCAACACTCTGCTCCATTCAATATAGTCGGTCTAACTACAACCTTGTAGAACTTACCTTTAAGTCTCAGCGGCACATTCTTATCACACAAGACACCGGAAGCGAGCCTCCACTTCATCCATCCTGCTCCGATACGATGTGTGACTTCTTCATCAATCCCCCCGTTACAGCTTAAGGAGATGACAAAATCCCAAAAAAATAACATTTATTACAATATGAAGTTTAGACCAAGCAAAGAGATTCTTCAAACATCCAGCCTTCAAAACATGAATCGGAGTTGAAATTCCTTGCTATTATGAATGTCTCATTATTCTTTTCCTAGTTTCATATAACATAACAATACCATGACGTTCTTGTTGTTCAAGCTTTTAATGCGCAGTTATAAGGAGTTAGAGATGCTGATGTTCCAGCAAAACTATGTCATATTGATAAGTGGAGTAGGTTATAAGGGTTATTCCTGCATTTATAGCGTTTGAGTGTACAAACCTGTTAAACTGGAAAAGGGAGAATGTTTTGAAGGTGCAATATTGTGTATTATGTACTTGTACAGTAAGTGCCCGTTTGCTTAGTGTTTTGAGGAGAATTAATCTGTGTGTAAAAACCAGCATAACATTTACTTTGTTTAGTTGATGAAATAAGGAGAGTTAATCTATGCATAGAACCCAACATAGCATGTACATTTTTGGTTAGCATTTTACTTTCTTCCTAAATAATACTGGCATAAGTTATGAGGAAATACATGTATTATTTTATGCGGGATAGGATATCGAATAAGAATACGGGTATTACTAATACATGGATTAAAATGATAAAATGATAAAAATAAACTTGATGTCACCAGGATAGAATAGAAACTTCTTGCAGCTTATTTACTGGAAAAATGCAGAGAACGTCACCCCAACTTCTTCGGTACACAGATAAGATATGTGAATCACTGTAATTTAGAGTCTTTACTTTTTCTTCTGATAGATTTGTGGTTGTACTGAGTATTGCTGTGTCTAAGGAGCAAAAACTGCAGTTGTCTGCTACAGAGAAACACCCTAGCCCATTTACTCTTCCCTTACTTTTAAATATAAAAGGAGGACACACATATTAAATCATACAATGTATACTAATTTTTAATACAAAAAAATCCTAATATCCAACAAGAAATAATTCTTACATCGTAATCCTTGCATTACTATTCCCTTATTACTCTTTCTCCATTAATAATCCCTGTATAAAAATCTCTAGTTCTCTACAGTACTAATCCTTGCATAACTTGTTTTTGAACCAAACGACGACAACAACAACAACATCATACCCAGTGTATTCCCACAAGTGGGGTATGGGAGGGTAGTATGTACACAGTCCTTACCCCCACCTTGTGAAGGTAGAGAGGCTGTTTTTGGAAGACCCTCGGCTTAATACAGCAAAATCGCAGTAGTTATGACAACGAACTACGGAAAACGAACTAGTAAAAACAGCCAGAAAAAATAAAAACGAAGCACAAGGAACATCAAGTAATAATATCGATCTAAAAAAAAGGGAATATGAGTTTTTGAACCAAACGATGCCTACTAAATGTTTCTTTTTTTGCGTTGCTTTCATTATCTTCTCCTTAGGAGATTTGTCCCTTCAACTCTTGTGGGTGTTACCTCCTGTTTGCTATGCCCATTGTGGGATTTGCTGGCACCGGAGATATTTGGCTAAATAAGAGGGAATGCAGTAGATATTAGAATCTATATTTCTAATATTTGCTCATGTCTATCCAGTAGATATCAACTCTTGCTCAGTTTCCCAGTGTTTGAACTCATCCTTGTGCAAAGATCTTGCTTCACTGGGACGCAGTAGTGAGAGGCAGAATGGAGACTGACGATGGACTTCTTTTGGTTGTTTTAACAGCAGTGTGCTCTTGATAATGTTGCCTGCTACATAACTATTACACAGCTCATGGAATTTGTTTTATTGCTATGTGGCTGTCTACTTTGTTTGCTTATGTCATCATTCTTTTTGATTATTATTCTTTATCTCTTGCAAGTACATACAACTTTAAGCAGTGAAGCAATTAAATACCGAATTTTCTTTTTATGATCCAGGAGTGGTGGTTTATGAGTACGAGTTGAAGATCGGGTGGGGCAAATCTGTCTCTTTACCATCGCAATCACTCCCTGCTCCCCCTCCGGGACAAATGGCAATCAGGAGCAAGGAGGTTCGTTGTGCTCCATAGAGAATTTGATTTGTTAAATGCATGTTATGAATGCGTAACTTGTCAAGCTTAGGTGTTTATCTTTGGTTCTCAAGGTGTATGATTCCTTGATGAGCTATATATGTGCATAGATGTTACATTGATTCTTCTATCTAGGAATGTGTGATCAGTTGAATGCATGTCATGAAGATAGATGAATGGTCAAACTTGTGTGTTTTTGCTTCAACTAGTTGTATGTATCAATCGTGTTAACTTAATAGATAGATATATGAAGTATCTTCTATGGATTAATTATTCGTTCTTGGCAGTGGATATTTAGTTTTCCATCTGGAGCTAGTTATATTTCCTTTAAAACTGCAATTCTCTGTTGTAAGGATTCCCTTCTGCTGTCCTCTATGCCTTCTCTTTCTTACTACATTACTTTGAGTTCCTGAAACTAATTTGAGTGATTATCTTATGTGGTTTCCAGGGTAGCACTGTCATCTTATCTGGTCCAGCAGGTCCTCCAGTTACTTCTATTCCAAGCCAGAGCTCTGAATTGGTATGTTAGCTGTCTCAATAGTTATACTATACAAAAGTCAAATCACAGTCGAATGGTGCAACATAAAATTGGATGGAGGGAGTAGTCCTTAAGAATTCTCAATTTTCTGGTAGTCTTGTTAACCAGTTGGTGTTATGCTTGTGCTTTCTAGGTTCTTACCCCAAATGTACCTGATATTATGGTTGTCCCACCGGAAGATGATCACCTTTGCCATGTTATTGATACCATGTCTCTGTATGTTCTCGATGGAGGTTGTGCTTTTGAGCAGGCCATAATGGAGCGAGGCCGTGGGAATTCTCTCTTCAACTTCTTATTTGAGCTTGGTTCCAAGGAGCATACATATTATGTATGGAGACTTTATTCTTTTGCTCAGGTAAAGCCTATCATGGCTCTGAAATATGAATTGATAAAATGACCTTTCTTCCTTTTGTTTTCTGATAAGTAAGTGATCTGGTGACCTAACTTCATCAATTGCTTTTAAAATCAATTTCTCTTATAAGATGGTGAAGAAAAAATTTACACTGTGCATTGTAGCTAAGATCTTTTTGGTTCTTGTGAAATAATAGGGGGATACTCTTCAACGCTGGCGCACAGAACCTTTTATCATGATAAGTGGTAGTGGAAGGTAACTTCCAACTTTTTTTTCCATTTTGGATTGGAGTTTCTGGTGCAGATATTGTGGGTCCTAATGCAAAGCTTTTGAAATCAGTCTCCATTGTATATATGCATATAAGGGGGTCGTTTGATATGCGTTACTAATAAACACATGGAGCGGAATGATTTTTATTCAACCTAAGCCTGCTATTGGTACGCCTCTGGGTAGATTAAGTTATATGGATAAACCTCTCTTATCCCATGGTGTTACTCAGATAAGTTATCAGGGCCAGGGGATACCAATCTCTGAAAGGGCCAACATGACTAAAATGTCCCGCTAATATAAGACATTTTTATTTTCTTTGTTTCTTGTGTATTCCTTTTCCGTAAAGTGTTTTGAGATTTGACGAGGGGCATTTTGGAAATGACGGTAAAAATTTCAATCCCCTGCATAATCTTCTTTAACAATCCAATCCGGAGGGACTGGATACCACCTTATTCAGTCCCTCATACTGAACGACCTGAATAGAAAGCATCTGGAAAGTACCTTACATAGTGTATATGCTTAATGGAAAACTTAAACTATCTATTTAGTATGTAACTGAGCTCGTCTATTTCATTGTTGCAAAGGTTAGAATCATGTGTGGATGGAGGGACGAAGCCCTTTGTTTTTTTGAGTTTTCGACTGAAGATTGTATGTCGTTGACCAAACTTTTGTTAATACTTGTAGGTGGATACCACCTCCTCTGCCTACATCAAAAGGAGACGAGACTGAAAAGGAATTGGGGACTACATATGCTGCTGGAAAAAGCAGGGTACATTTATGATGCTAGAGATTCATGTCAAGTTAATTTTGATTTTTTGGGATCTTCACTCTGAAAGTGTAAGGGATTTTCTTTTCATCTGACAAATATTTTCTTATTTAACTTTTTATCTTTTAACATTTGCAGCGTGTAGAAGTAGAAAGGACATTAACTGATGCACAGAGAGATGAATTTGAGGATATGCTACGTTCGTTGACTCTTGAAAGAAGTCAGATAAGAGAAGCAATGGGTTTTGCTCTAGACAATGCTGATGCTGCTGGAGAGGTAAATTTTCAGTTGGCATTTTACAAATTTTCCGTTATTTTTGTACTGCACTTTTTTGTCTATTCAATACTTGAACCGATTGGAAGTGGAAGAGGTCATTCAATTGAAGCTACATTCATAATTTGGTATTTTACTATTTTACCTTTCAAAGCTTCTATTTCATGTTTAGCAGTTGAATAAAACCTGCTGGTGATTTCCACATCTAATTTTCAAAGTGCCATCAGCTTCTTTGAAGGTTTTTATATTATTTAGCATAAAGATTAGACAACAACAACAAACCAGTAAAATCCAACAAGTGGGGTCTGGGGTGCATAAAGATGAGACTTGAACATTAATTGTAATTGTAATAAATAGGACCATGAATGAGTTGAGGGATCCTGTGATTGTAATTGTTTCCATTGTATTTTCCTGAAACAGTTACCCTGTTGCTACTGACTTGCAGGTAGTTGAAGTTCTAACAGAGTCTTTGACGCTTAAAGAAACTCCAATACCAACAAAAGTTGCCCGGCTTATGCTTGTCTCAGATATTCTCCACAATAGTAGTGCTCCTGTTAAGAATGCATCAGCATATCGCACTAAATTTGAGGCCACCTTACCAGACGTAATGGAAAGTTTCAATGACTTGTATCGTAGTATTACAGGAAGGATTACTGCTGAGGCCCTCAAAGTAAGCCATTCCCATTACCATACTGGTTTTGCACATGTTTGATTTGTATCCTGTTTCTATCCTCCTTGATTTGTTGCTAAGTTTTGCTTGACACGTTGCAGGAGAGAGTTCTGAAAGTTCTTCAAGTGTGGGCTGATTGGTTTTTATTTTCTGATGCTTATGTCAATGGTTTACGTGCAACTTTTCTTCGATCTGGGAACTCCGGTGTCATCCTCTTTCATTCTCTTGGTGGTGATGCCCCTGAACTAGAACAAACGATCAGCACTAAAACTGCACTGGATGGTGACAAGGTTAACCAAGATGCTGCATTGGCAATTGGGAAAGGAGCTGCCATGAAGGAGCTACTGAGTCTTCCCCTACCGGAGTTAGAAAGACGATGCAGGCACAATGGTTTGTCTCTCATAGGTGGTAGGGAAATGATGGTTTCTCGGTTACTTTACCTTGAGGAAGCAGAGAAACAGAGAGAATATGAACTGGATGATGATCTAAAATATGTAAACCGTCCAAATTCTGACAGATACCTTAGTAGCCAAAAAGAGACCAATAATAAGTTGGATCAGATGGCTTCAGGCTGGAATAGTTATGTGAATGATGACAAACAACTCGAAGGTAAAGTCTCCATGTCATCGGTTCCCTCAAATTCTAGTCCACAGCTTGATTCAAATGACTTATTTGATGAGGGTAAAAATCGGTCTATTTTGCCAGCCTCTAAATGGGCCAGGGAGGATAATGACAGTGATGATGAAAAAAAGAGAGATATGAGAGACCTGGGGTTGACATATTCATCTTCCGGAAGTGAAAATGCTGGAGGTAAGATTGAGGAGATGGGACTTACAACTGACACAAGCAATTCAACACATCTAGAAAGTGGAATGACTGAAGAACAGAGGTAAATATGTAAATATAGATGTGTTGTTTGATGCATCAAAAGAGGTTTTATTTTGCTAAAAAAATTTGATCTTGAAGTCTTCATGTCGTGTTAGTTTTTGACGTTTGAGTATACTCCTTTTGTCGAAGGAAGGTAGTAACATTTACTTACTATTTTCAAATAAGATTAGTCTTGAATTGGATTGTCCTTTAAAGGTAGAGAAGTAGTGAGTAAATGGAAAAACTATGAACAATGATTTTGTATTTCAAGTTCGGAAAAGGGTCAAAATCTAAGTTGCCCGGACACGGGTGCGGATGTAGAGGTCGGATCCTCCGAGATATAAATTCTAAGATTCGGGGATATAGATCCTAGTACAGATACGGGTGTGGGGATCCCGGCTAAAAAAATTCAAAAAATAAAAATATCTCTAGATTATGAGAAATTTTGTGGAACACTTACGTATAGCTTGTAAAGTATGGATATTTTTTTTATTCTCAAGTTGTAACACTTACGTATAGCTTGTAAAGTATGGATATTTTTTTTATTCTCAAGTTGTAAATAAGTAAAGGATTGATTTCCTAGATAAGCTATGCTATTTTCTTTAAATTTGCCCTTGTTTTGGCTCTGATTTCGGGAATCAAATTGTATCTCGTTGAGAATTTTTCGATCTGTCGTGGTCAAAGTACCCAAAATTGTTTGACTAGATCCAGTACGGATCCTACACACACACCCACCACACCCATACTAGTGTCGTGTCGACACGGGTGCGGCACCTAAATTGCCGTGTCGGAGCAACTTAGGTCAAAACTACCCCTATCATTTGGTAAATGGTTTACATTTATCCTCCGTTCATCTATCAGTCTAAAAATACACACCTCGTTAGTTTTATTAATAAAATTACCTCTTTCTTACGGCGCAACATATGGGCCTTCAAATTAATGCGTTTGGTGTATTTTTTATTGGGCCACGTGGCTCTCTCATCCAGAAATCAAACCTGGGTCTAATATCCGCCCTATTAGTTGAATTCAACCCTATTTTTGTTACCTGGGTCAAAAATACTTTTAGCCTAAGTCATTATTACTCTTATCTCTTTTCTCTTTTCTTACGGTCGCTGGTGAAAATCCGCCACAGGCCACCAGAGCTCCAGTGCCTCACCACCTCTCCTCTCTGTTTTTCTATTTTATTTCATTTTTTTGGTTCTTTCTTTGCGAACTCATATAGAGGTCACCAGATCTGGAATTTTTTTAAAAAAAAAAATGAAAGTCGCCCCCGGCGAGTTTGGCCGGTCAATAGTTTACTCCGGCGATCATTTGTTTTATTTTCTTCTTCAGACTCTTCTTTTTGTTTACGCCGGCGACCAATACTGCTGGTGATGACCCTGCTTCTCCGCTTTCTCTTTTATTTTCTCTCACCTTCTCCACTCCTCATCTCATCTTCCGCCACCTAAAACACAAAGGAAACTCCAGCAAAGGCTACCAGAAAACGCATGAATACCCTTCATGTTCAAACATCATTGATAAACACTATCTTGTTATTTTAAGCATGTGATTTGAAAATGAAAGAAAGAGAGAAATTGCTGGAAGAAAACATGGAAGAAAGAGAGGAATTGACGGAAGAAAGAGAGAAATTGATGGAGACGGGCGTATCCGGTTAATGGGTCGAAATTAATCCCAAATTTAATTTCTTGGATAAGAGTGCTACATGGCCCAATAAAATGATGCCAACGCATTAATTTGAAGACCCACCTGGTCTACCGTTCAACGTAGGGGTATTTTTGTTAATAAAAACAACATAGTATGTATTTTTGGACTGATAGATGGACGTGGTGTGTATTTTTGAACTGATAGATGGACGGAGGGTAAATGTAAATCATTTATCAAACAATAAGGATATTTTTGACCCTTTTCCGTTTCAAGTTTAATGCTTTGACAAATTTGGTTGAAGAATTTGAGTTTTGGAAGTAAAAAATGGACTCTCTTTTTGGGCAAAAAGAATACCACACTACCTAAGGAGTCTTGCCTTTGCGTGTTTGAATTGTGATTGTTTTTGTTGGGTGAGGGGTCTTTTTTCGTGTTCGTTTCTTGTTTTGGCTCATTTCTAAAACTGAAATCTCCCTGTAACGCACCATTATTTCAGAGAAATCAAATGCGCTCCTTGGATTGCTATAGATTTGATTCTGGATTTTTTATATTACATTCTTCAATGTCTTCTCTTTTGGATTTTGATTGGTATACGACTTGCTCATGGCAGACAAAAGTTGAGGCGCCTTGAGGTTGCTTTGATTGAATATCGTGAATCTCTTGAAGAGCGAGGGATACATATTCCAGATGAAATACAAAAGAAGGTTGAAATGCATCGGCAGCGGCTTCGATCTGAATATGGTTTAACAAATTCAAGTCAAGATATTTCAAGAAAAAGTAAGTGATAAATCTGCAAGTAGTTTGACATTTTATATCTTTTGTGTTCAGATTTAAGATTTCTCAGATTCTTTGGAAAAGATATCTTCTAGCAGAAAATTTTGCACCCTTTACAGTTGTCTGATTTCCTATAGATCTCGAAGTAGGTTAATTCCAATTAACAAAAGCTTGTTGCTTCCTTTTGTGTCTAACCCACTTGACCCCTCAATTGGCATTCTTCTATTCCAAGAATTTCGACTAAGATGCAGGGAGTATGTTATTTTAATCTTTACGTGATATCTTTTCAACTAAATATTTTGACTTTGTACTTTTAATAACCCCCTTTTTTGTACAAGTAGTTATTTCTGTTTTTGCAAGTGGTCTTTGTCTTACAACAGTTAAAGCCTGCATTTTATCTCCAATTAAGCTGATAAGTTCTCAGATACTGGTGGAAGTTAGGATATTCTCATAGACATTAACTGAAGCCTGTGCTCAAATCTCATTATATGATCTTTAAAAAGCACTATCAGATATTTTGTGTCAAGCATCTCTGACTCCTCTTGTTTGTAGAGGACTGTTTTTCTTCTTTTGTGTCTGGCGATAAACACAAAAATGAAGGGAGTGAAGCAAATACTATCAGATATCCTTTTTTCTTTTGACTGAAATATCATGCCTCGGACACTTGTTCATCTTCTTTGCATTTATTGCGAAGGCAGTGATGGTTAATGTTTATTGCCAACAGTTACGAGATTCGTCATAGTTTATACCTGATTTGGAGGGCATGTTTGAGATGAATCGTTTCTTGCTTGAGACTGTTAATCATCTTCTTTGTTACATTAAGATGTAAACAGCAAATTTTTGCTGTCTGCAAACCTACCAATGTGAAGGTGCTTTACTTTCTGCCTTCAAACTGAAACTAATTCCTGTATTGTATCTGTTCTTCCAAATTAAACAGCGAGTAGGTCAACATCAGAGAGGAGGGATAAGAGAGAGGATCCCCGGGAAATTTCAAGGAAACGTCATCGAAGCAGAAGCGGAAGTGAAAGTCCTCAGAGGAAATCTTCCAGCAGAGACAGGGAAAACGATGTGAACAGAGACAAGGAAAAACGACGAGAGAGGGAAAGAGTTCACGATGTAGAAAGTGAAAAACAGAGAGACCGTGAACAGGAGAGGAAGAGAGGAAGCAGGGAGAGGGACGACGATATTAGAGACAGATCCAGGGAGAGAAGACGAGTCAGATGAAAACATTGTGCTGTTACTTTATCTTGATAGATGGCAAATCAGTGTTTGTTCGCCATTCATTGTAGCAATCTTTCATTTTTTAATCTTATTTTCTAGGCATCTAAGGTTCGTAGTGAAAATCCGTAATGTGAAGCTGTTTGGCCAATTGAAGGAACCTGTGGAATGCATTTATGGGCAGGAAAAGATGCATCACTTGAAGAGTCTCATGTTTGTATTTCTACTATATGGCCTTGGGCCCAACAATTTATGCTCAGATGTAATTTGTTTGTAGTTCATGTCTTAACGAATTTCCCAGTCTTTTTTTTTCCCAACGAACTTTGATATTGCAAGCATGCATGGGTACTGAAATAATTATAAAGCAAATTTTGTTTTTGCTGATAACAATTATCCTAATGTTAAGTTTCAAATTATACTATTCTAAATTTTTGGTATTAAACTCCAAATCATATACAACAAGATAAATAAAATATCTGCTCTTTTTGTTTCTCTTACTTTTTCCTGATTGTTCCTCCTTATTTTTCAATGTCCTAGGGCTAATAAAAAAAGTCCATGCTTATAGGAGTTTAAGTTATACAATTGCGTGCTATGTGCTTGTATGCTTAGCTAATATGTGCTAGGATCGTTTATCTCTATAAGAAGGGTGCGTTCCGAGGTGTAAAGTGGGAGAGAAGAGAGCCCGATCTTTTCAAAAAAGTGTGTACAGTACTTTTGTGTTTTCGAGTTAAAGTTTGGGGAATTACTTAGAAGTACATTTTATGCTACAATCTTTCCTATCTGATAGAAAAGAATTTCTTATTATTTTTTCAATATGAAAACGAAAAACAAAAATGAAAAATAAAAAGGTGATCTCGTAGTTCCTACGGGGTGGAGATGACGGGGTCGGTCCATGGATTTTCCTATGTAAATAAATTGCAAATACGATCTAAGTAATAAATGTCCAAGTTTCTTTTGGGTCCGGATTCGGGTCATCATTAATCAGTCGAGAAAGGAAAGAAGACTTCCATCTCCAAGTTTAACTCAGATGTAATTTTTTGGTCCTCCGCCGATACTTCTGGATTCAAAGGTACGAGAAGAGGAACACCGTTTACTGCTGCGCGCCTTACTCATTTTGTTCAATTCGCATTTGACAATATTCTTTATCACCTAAATATCCTGCCCATAGGACTCAAAATAATCTCAATTAGAAATCATGAAAGACTCGCTTTGATATCACAAATCTGCACACTAATCGTAATAAAGAATCTGTCCAACCTATAATAAATATATATAGTTTCTACAACATTATACTCTAAATTGATTAATTGTTCCTCAAAATAAAAATGTACTATAAATTTCTATAACTTCATATGTAATAATTAATCTTATGCTCTCAAAATTTCTCAAAATTTGGATGTACTATATTTGATTTTCTAGATTTTCTCTATTAAATAATTTACCGTATTTTATCATAACAGGATACCCAACATAGAAAGTAGTAATCCAAATAATACTTTATTTTCTTACAATGAAATAAGTAAGTTTCTAACGTATTAAGTCTATACGTTGTTTTACTTGTGGTGAAACTTATAAATAATATATTTAACAATACAAAAATTTATCGTTAGCTCTAGAAATTAATGAAATAGACCTTAAAATAAAATCTGATTTGACATTGATAAATTAATAAGTGATCTTGTTAGCACTCTTTTAGATTCATTTTACGTGATTGACCTATCGGATAGAATGTAATACAATTGTCTTCCTTATCAATAATTATTAGTAATTAAATATATTTTCAAGTATTTTTAAGTTAATAAAACTTTAAATTAATCCTTACTAATCAAAGAGAATGTACCACACTAAATTTATTGAGAAAGAGAACAGTAGAATATTGCATAATTATTTTCCTTTGTTATAGGTACCAAAATTGATCGAAATTATATCTTCTTGATGATAACAATTGCAAGAAACTGAAAATACTTTTTAAGGTTTATTCATCATATTTTTAACATAATACCAAAATAATTCGTTAGTGATCATATGAGCCTATTTATGCTTGAGAGCAGAAAGTATTATCTATTGCAAATTGTTCATTGAATTTAGCAAAATGATTTTGTCAAATTTAAATTTTTTTGTCTCTTTGGATGGG
>MCJB01001214.1:121869-140185 GCA_002018475.1 Nicotiana obtusifolia | reverse complement strand
GGGGGGGGGGGGGGGGGGATGTGGGGTCCATGTGAGGTAGTACAAAGAAAGAATGTGGGGATGATTGATCATATAAGCACATGGCTAAACTGGTCAAAGTGCTCAAAAGTTTTAAAGGTGTCTACAGACCAATCATAGCTCCATTTAAACTGAAATGACTAGATAACCCTCAGAAGACCAAGCAGACATGTCATCCAGTTGTTTGCTAACTCCATCTTATTACATAGTAGAAAATAGACTTTTTTGTTATAAATATATTATATTATGAATGTTTATTTAATACTCTGTTGTAAATAAGCTTTCTGAAGAACCTCATCTATATGAGACTCCGCCATAAATATGTTTATATATCTAGTACAATGAGCTTATCCTTTCGGTACTACGTTATGGATAAATATTATCCCCGTAGAAGATTATCTATATCTGGTACAATGAGCTTATTCTTTTGATACTCCGTTATGGATAAACATCACCCTCGGTAGAAGATTATCTATATCTGGTACAGTAGCAGCTTACACAGCTGCTTCCTTTCTTCTATAAATAGAGGAGATTTCAGTTCATTATGTACATAAGTTTGAAATTTGAATAATATATCATTTTCTCTCTATACTTGTCTTTACTTTACAGTCTTTATTTCATAACACATTATCAGCACGAGACTTTGCCATCTAGAGCAAATACTATGAAAGTATCAGATGTACAAACTTTCTTTTTCTGAATAATGTCAAATCTTATTAAACTTGAATTTTTAGCCCTAGATATATCAGGCAAAAACTATATGTCTTAGTTGCTTGATGCTGAAATTCATCTTGATGCGATGGATCTGGCAGACACCATCAAGGACAAAAATCAAGCATCAAACCAAGACTGTGCCAAAGCAATGATATTCCTATGCCATCACTTTGATGAAGGCTTGAAAATGGAATATCTTACTATCAAAGATTCAGTCATACTGTGGAATAATTTGAAAGATAGATATGACCACCTGAAGATGGTCGTTCTTCCACAGACACGTTATGATTGGACTCATTTAAGGCTACAAGATTTTAAATCTATCAGTGAGTACAATTCTGCTATGTTCAGAATTATTTCCCAATTGAAATTATATGGTGATAATATTACTAACCATGATATGTTGGGGAAAACTTTCACCACTTTCATGCCTTGAATAAGCTTCTGCAGCAGCAATTTGGAGAGATGAGATTCAAAAAGTATTCTGAACTTATCTCAAATCTTCTTGTAGCCGAGCAACATAATGGGCTATTAATGAAAAATTATGAAAGCCGCCCCACTGGTTCTTGTCCATTCTCTGAAATGAATGAGAGGAACTTCCACCAAGCTAAGCTCTGGAAGAGGTCGTGGCCTCAGTCGTGGTCATGATCGTGGTCGGAGAAGAAACTCTAATCATGGTAATAATAATGCACCAAAGAACCCTCCTCACCACCAGGAGTGAAAAAGGAAGGAACAAAGGCATGAAGCGGTGTAAGCAACAAAGGCAGAAAATGCATGCTATAGATGTGGAGGAAAATGGCACTGGTCACGTACCTGTCGTACGCCAAAACACATGGTTGAGCTGTATCAAGCATCCGTGAAGAAGACAGAGAAAAATGCTGAAGCAAATTTTATTTCTAAAGATAATTTTGACTTCATGCATTTGGATGTAGCTGATTATTTTGCACTCCCCGAAGGAGAAACTAGTCATGTAATCGGTGATGAATCTGTAGAAATGTAAATATTTTAATTTTTGTTGATAGTATAGTTATATAATTGTTGTACATAAATAAAAGTTGTGCTTTGATAATGATGTTTACTATCATATTTATTTTGTTTATGTCATTTTGAAGAATATAGATAATCCTTAAATTATGTTTGGATCAAAGACCAATCATGAAGATATTTGTGTAATTGATAGTGGAACAACTCATGCCATACTCATGAAAAAGCAAATTTTTCAACAATTTTTGGTAATGTAAGTTTGATTGAAGGCTCCGGAAGAGCCACTATATTTCTGTCGAAGGGAACCAAATTTATTATAAATAGTGCATTATTCTTCTCCAAGTCCTGAAGAAACTTGTTGAATTTTATAGATATCCGCCGAAATGGGTATCATGTTGCGACGATTGATGAAATTAATATGGAATGTCTTTGTATTACAAAGAATATTTCTGGCCAGAAGTGCATTTTAAAAAAGTTACCAACTTTATCTTCTGGCTTATATTATTCAAAGATTAGTACAGTTGAAGCACATTCTATCGTAAACCAGAAGTTCACTGATTCAAATATTTTTATGCTTTGGCATGGACGTTTGGGCCATCCTAGATCAATAACGATGAGACGAATTACCAAAAATTCGAGTGGGCATCCATTAAAGAACCTGAAGATTTTTACAAATATGAATTTTCTTGTGATGCTTGTTATCAAGACAAAATGATCACTAGACCATCACCAATGAAGGTTGGCATTGAATCCGCTGCCTTTTTAGAACGTATACATGGGGATATATGTGGACCTATTCACCTACCAAGTGGGCTGTTTAGATATTTTATGGTCCTAATTGATGCATCTTCAAGATGGTCTCATGTGTGCCTACTATCATCTTGCAACCTGGTGTTTGCAAAGCTATTAGCCCAAATAATTCGATTAAGGACGCAATTTCCAGATTATCCTATAAAGGCTACTCGCCTTGATAATGCTGGAGAATTCTCATCTCAAGCTTTTGATGATTATTGTCTATCAGTTGGGATAAAAGTTGAACTTCCTGTAGCTTATGTTCATACTCAAAATGGCCTTGTAGAGTCATTTATTAAACGCCTGCAATTGATGGAAAGGCCACTACTTATGAAAATAAAATTGCCCACTACTGTTTGGGGCCATGCTATCTTACATGCAACATCACTTATCCATCTCAGACCGACACATTATAATAAATATTCTCTGTCACAATTAGTTTTTGATCATGAATCAAATATTTCCCATCTACGAATTTTTGGATGTACTGTATATGTGCAAGTAGCACCATCACAACGCAGTAAGATGGGCCCACATAGAAGGTTAGGAATATATATTGGGTTTGAATCACCCTCTATTATCCACTCTCTTGAACCATTAACGAGAGATTTATTTACTGCTCGATTTGCAGATTTTCGATTTGATGAAACAAATTTCCCATAACTAGGAGGAGAGAAAAAGGAAATCAAAAGAGAAATTGTGTGAAAATTTTTATTATTATCTCATTTTGAATCACGTACCCCTATATGTAATCAGGAGGTCCAGAAGATCATCCATTTACAAAATATAGCAAATCAAATGCCATACACATTTACTAATTTGAAAAGGATAACTAAGTCACATTCTCTGCAGAGAATGAGCCTATCCGAATTAATGTCCTAGTAGGACCATCTACTAGCATGAGAGCTAGTGAACCTAAAGTACGCCTGAAGCATAATGGGCCTTTAGGTTCTAAGGATCTAAATCCTCGAAAAAGAAAATGGACAAATGATCAAAATGACACTACGAAGGGATCTCCTAAAGAAATCCCAAGATTTGATTAGTTCTAAGATTCTTGAAGAAATCAATGAACCCGAGACTCAAGTGAGTGAGAAGCTTTTAATAAGTTCTACTGGTGAAGGGATTAATTTAAATTGATCTGAAATAATGGTGGATAATATTTTTGCATATAATGTTGCAATTAACATTATGCAAGATGGTGAGGATCTTGAACCTCGATCTGTCGAAGAATGTCGACAAAGATCTGATTGGCCAAAATGACAAGAGGCAATTCAATCAGAATTGAACGCACTTGCTAAAAGAGAGGTATTTGGATCAGTAGTCCAAACACCTGTTGGTATAAAACCAGTTGGTCATAAATGGGTTTTTGTACAAAAAAGGAATGATAAAAATGAAATTGAAAGATACAAAGCTTTGTTGCACAAGGATTATCACAACGACCTGGAGTCAATTTTGATGAAATATATTCACCTGTTATGGATGCCATAACATTTCGATATCTCATCAGTTTAGCACTACATGAAAAGCTTGAAATACATCTAATGGATGTAGTTACAGCTTATCTGTACAGTTCACTTGATAATGAAATATATATGAAAATCCCTGAAAGATTTAAAATGCCTGAAGAAAATTCAAAATCTCGAAAAATGTATTCAATCATATCACAAAGATCTTTGTACAGTTTAATGCAAATCTGGGCGCATGTGGTATAATCGCCTTAGTGAATATTGCTGAAAGAGGGTTACATAAATAATGTTATTTGTCCATGTATTTTTATAAAGAAAATAACATCAGAATTTTTTATACTTGCTGTTTATGTTGATGACATAGATCTTGTTGGAACTCCAGAAGAGCTCCAAAAGGAAATTGAATATCTTAAGAAAGAATTTGAGATGAAGGATCTTGGAAAGACAAAACTTTGTCTTGCTCTGCAAATTGAACATTTAGCAGATGGAATCTTTATCCATCAATCTGCCTATACAGAAAGGATCTTAAAACACTTTTACATGGACAAAGCACACCCATTGAGTACACAAATGGTTTTTCGATCACTTGAAGTGAATAAGGATCTGTTCCGACCTCCAGAAGAGGATGAGGAACTCCTTGGTCCCGAAATACCTTATCTTAGTGCAATTGCACTTATGTATTTTGCTAATGCTACAAGGCCTGACATACCATTTTCTATTAATTTACTAGCAAGATATAGCTCTTCTCCTACATGGAGACATTCGAACGGGATTGAGCATATATTGCGATATTTAAAGGGAACTCTTGATATGAGTTTATTTTATTCTAACAGAGGTAGTACAGATCTTGTTGGTTATGTAGATGCATGTTATTTATCTGATCCACATAAAGCTCGATCTCAAACCGGATATGTATTTACATATAGAGGTACTGTCATACCATGGCGCTCCACAAAACAATCTATTGTTGCTACTTCTTCAAATCATACCGAGATAATAGCTATTCATGAAGAAAATAGGGAATGCATATGGTTGAGAACAGTGATTTATTTTATTCAAGGAAAATGTGGTTTGGAATGTGATACAAGATCCACAATTTTATACGAAAACAATGCTGCATGCATAGCCCAATTAAAGGGAGGATTTATAAAAGGAGATAGAACGAAGCACATTTCATCGAAATTATTCTACACACATGATCTTCAGAAAAATGGTGACATTGATGTGCAACAAATCCGTTCAAGTGACAATCCGACAGATTTATTCACTAAATCTTTGCTAACTTCAGCTTTTGAGAAGATGATATACAAGATTGGAATGCGGAGACTCAAATATTTGAAACAAAGTTTTTATCAGGGGGAGTAAAATACGCGCTATACTCTTTTTCCCTTACTAAGGTTTTTTCCACAGGGTTTTTCTTATAAGGTTTTTAATGAGATAACTAGTTATGCGTATTACTAAATATGTGTACTCTTTTTTCTTCACTAAGATTTTTTCCACAGGGTTGTTCCTAGTAAGGTTTTAATGAGGCACATTATCTTTTAATGAACATCCAAGGAGGGAGTGTTATAAATATATTGTATTATGGATGTTCATTTAGTACTCCGTTGTAAATAAGCTTCCTGAAGAAGCTCATCTATATGAGACTCCGTCGTAAATATGTTTTTATATCTAGTACAATGAGCTTATCCTTTTGGTACTCCGTTATGGATAAACATCACCTCGTTAGAAGGTTATCTATATATGGTACAATGAGCTTATCCTTTCGGTACGCTGTTATGGATAAACATCACCCCTTGTAGAAAATTATCTATATCTAGTACAATAGCAGCTTCCTTTCTTCTATAAATAAAGGAGATTTCAGTTCATTATGTACATAAATTTGAAGTTTGAATAATATATCAATTTCTCTCTATATTTGTCTTTACTTTACAATCTTTATTTCATAACACTTTTGCTAGTATATGTAGTTTTTTGATCTAAATTTAGAAAACCGTTGGATTTCCTATTGAAGATCTGCATTTCTCTCGTTCAACAAAACCGGCGGTTGTCACAAAAACTCTTTCTCTTTTGTGTTTACCTCAAAATAGCACACATATTTGATGTGCTCATGCTCGGTTAAATTTAGGGTTTTACTACTTTATTCTTTGATGATTGTACCAAACTTTTCTAGACTTATTTAATGCGTGAAAAATCAAAAACGATTGCGAGATTCTGTCAGGAATGAAGAATTTAACTAAGTTCTTAAGTTATGCAATTGACTCCCAACAACTTTAAGTTGTAGTTTTTATTATGTCAATTTTTAGTAGTTTTAATTCAATGAAGTCCTCATTTCTGTTACTGGAAATTGGACATGTTTCTTGCCCTAGGATATGTCATAAGATCCAACTTTAGGTTTCTGTTATACATGTTGGCACTGTACTGAGAAGGTTATCGAAATTTGAATACAATTTTCCTATTTTCTCTCTTCTCATTTTCTGCCATTTTTGGGTAATAAGAGCTTGCTCTTGTTACAATGGTGTTAGAGCCACCTAGGACTCAACCATTAGTAGCAATGTCTTCTAATCCTGAGTTACTCGACTTAGAGAAGGAGATGAAGGCCATGCGTGTCCTTCAGCTTTCGACGTTTGTGATCAGGCGAGCACAAAGTTTGAATCCTTAGAGTCGACCCAAAGCCATTTCCAAGCTCAGCTCGATGAAGTCAAGGATACTAATCAGAAGCTCAATTTCATCATGTCTAACATGGGTCTATCTCAGCAAGAGGAATCAGCACCTGCTACGCCATCTTCGGCAAACGCTGGGGCTAACCAACAACGCACACCAACAGCCTCAGTTACCACTTAATCTGCTCGGGCGACCTACGAATATGGTGGTGTTTCAGGTACTAAATCTCCCATTTGTATCGACTCAAGTTCTTTTCGCTCCGTCCACTTTTCCTGTGGGTCGAGGATTCACCTTCCCACCAGCTCTAATCTTTAACAGCCCTCCCCTTTTCCAAAATCCTATTTATTCTAGTTCCCCTCTATTGCCAACCCTTGTTATTTATTCCTCTAATTCTCTATTGTTACCAATCCCTGTTTTTCCTGTTGCTTCAAACCCAAATAAGAAAACCTTGAAGCCTAAACTCAATTGTCCTGATTTTGATGGAACTAATCCTAGAGGTTGGTTGCGAAAATGTGAGAGGTTTTTTGAATTGTATGGTGTGCCTAAGCAGGAGAAACTGATTTATGCTCAATGAATGTTAGAGATAAGGTGGATCTGTGGTTTGATAGCTACTTAGTCAACCACAGGGGTAGAGTTACTTGGCATAAGTTTTGCACGAAGTTTGTAGACGGTTTGGTATATCAGACCCCAAGATTTTGTTGATGAGTTTAACAAAATCATGCAGGTTGGGAGTGTAGATCAGTATCAGGAGCAATTTGAGGAAATAACTAGTTACATGACCATCATTAACCCTCTCCTAAATGAAACTCACTTTGTCTCTAGCTTTATTAGTGGCTTGAAGCCTAAACCTAAGCCATTAGTGAAGCTGGCCAACCCAGTAACCATTATGGATGCATATGAAGTAGCAAACTTATATGAAGAATCATTTCAACACTTACTGCCCTTATACCCTCCAGAAACAACCCAAACCTAAATTATCCAAAACCTTTGGCCGTTAACTATCCAAGAACTCATCCAGTACCAAAACCAACAACACTTCCAACACCAACCCAACCACCGAGATCACCTATCCTAATCAGACGCCTGCTAATAGAGCTCCCTTAAACCAAATATGCTTGAGGCACTTAGAGAACAAGGAATATGTTATAAGTGTATGAGCTTGGCATCGGTGTAAGGCCAAGATTCTTCATGCAATGGAAGGAGGGACTGTGGAAGGAGAGTCAGAAGTGAAAGAATTTGTGGATGTGCCTGAATCCTTAGAGGACGTAGTGGAGGAACAAGCTGAGGTTTCTCTAAATGTGGTGTTAGGATTAAGCTGTGTAAGTGGAACCATTTCTACTAACAAGATACTGGGATATGCCAAGAAAATTTCTAATCTTGATTGATAGTGGTTCAATACATTCTTTCATTGGTTCTCATGTGGTCAAATTGTTGAAAATCATATGCAACCTTTGGCAATTCTACTGAGGGTAGCAGTAGCTAATGGGCAGATTATGAGTTGTAACAAGGAAAGCCTACTATTTAACTAGAAAATGCAGGATGAGTTATTTTCTTTCAAAATTAGGTTTTTGAAGATTGGTAGTTGTGACATGGTACTTGGTATGGACTGGATTGATGTGGTAGCTCCAGTAATACTGCATATAAGACCTCATAGCTTAAGCTTGATGAAGGATGGCAGAATGGTGACCTTGATTGGGGTAAATGAAAAGACTGAAGTAACACCAGTTGATACTGCAACATTAAGTAAAATGTTGAATAGCGGAACCTGTATAATGATGACTGAACTGTTTATGGCAGCTGCTAGTCCAGCGGCCAAAGGAAAGGAGGAGATGGATCCTAGTATTGAAAAGTTGTTGGCAGTCTACACTGATGTGTTTCAGGAGCCAATTGAGTTACCACCAAAGAGGAAATGTAATCATGTCATCAATCTAATCCCTGGTGCTCAACTCTTCAATTTGAGGCCCTCCAGGTACTCTCATGATCAGAAAAATGCCACTGAGTCTATTATTACTGATATACTCAAAGCTAAAATTGTGGCACCGAATCAACCTTCATTTGCCTCTCTTGCCTTATTGGTTAAAAAGAAAGATTCATCTTGGAGGTTATGTATTGATTATAGGAGATTGAATAGGTTATCTGTTAAGATCAAGTACCTAATTCCTATGATAGATGATTTGCTTATTTTCAAAAGTGGACCTTAGAGCTGGATATCATCAGGTGAGAATAAGAACAATGGAAGATTATAAAACTGCCTTCAGGACTCACCATGGGCTATGACAATTCAAAAAGTCATGCCATTTGGGCTAACTAATGCCCCAACCACCTTCCAGTCATTAATGAACAAGATATTTAAGGAACAACTGAGAAAGTACGTATTAGTATTTTTTGATGATATACTATTATACAGTCCAAACATGACGAAACACCTGAGACTTTTGGAAGTGGTGTTACAGATATTGAGGAAGAACCATCTGTTTGCAAAAAAGAGTGAGTGTGAATTTGGGCAGCCTCAAGTAGAGTATTTAGGGTATATTATCCATTCTTCTTTGAAAATGACTCCTTTCAAGGTTATGTATGGATATGATCCACCACAACTCTCTTTTGAGTTGGTGGCACAGTCTAAGGTGGCTGCTATTGACCAAGTGCTTAAAGAAAGACAGTTAATGGCTATGGTATTGAAAGAAAATCTGGAAAAAACTCAAAACATAATGAAGATGTATGCTGATAAAAGGAGGACTGAAATAGAGTTTAATATAGGTGATTGGGTGTTCGGAAGCTACAACCATATAGACAAACTTCCATAGCCGTGAGAAAGAGCCTGAAGTTGGCTTCTAAGTTCTATGGTCCTTATTAGATTGTTCAGAAGATTGGGCCAGTTGCATATAAGTTGAGCATGCCATCAACATAAAAAATACACCTTGTATTTTCACATTTCTCAGCTCAAAAGAAAGTAGGACCACAAGTGATTTCCTCAATAGATCCTCCCATGTGTTCTTCTGAAGGACAACTATTGATAGAACCCATTGCTGTACTTGACAGAAGGATGGTGAAGAAAGAAAACAAGGCCACAACTCAGAATTTAGTGCAATAGACAAATCTGTTATCAGAAGAAGCTACTTGGGAAGACTACAAGTTCATCAAGTCACCATTTCCGGACTTTGATGAACCTCGAGGACAAGGTTCTGAAGGGGAATGAATTGTCAGGAATGAGAATTTGCCCAAGTTTCAATCCATTTATCTGCATTTCTTAATTTTAACTACTCTTCTGGAGGTAAATACACAAAATATGTTTATATATTCCTAATAAATGAATATTTACTCTTTTAACAGTTTGAAAAGGCTAAACATGTGTAAAGCAAGTCTCTCTGGTCTTCTCGCTTATGTAAGTCTTTTATGGCTATATTTTCCCCTTTTTCCTTTTTACCATGATAAAGCCTTAGTTTGATTTTACATAATTGTTCCTTACATAATTGTTCCTTATATAATATTGTCTAGGTACAGACAAAATATTTGATATTATTAAATAAAGATGCTAATGTCGATGCATATGCTATTCCTTGAATATTCATTAGTAATATTTATTTATATACGAATATCTTTTACTAACATTATTTATATTGATAAGAGTTCTTTTAAATTAAAGTACACTTCGGTAGATCTTATTGTCGAAAATTTTAACCTTTAATTATTAAAGTATTTCGCTTTTGTAGTTAGTTTGAATGTCTTTATGGATTAATAAAGAACTTAGTTCTTTACTTTACTCCTTACGCGTAAAGAAAAATAAGCACTAAAATAAACATATCAATTATTACGTAAAAAATCACCCGGCTCAAAAGGTGCAAAAATCACGACCTACTACGTAGGATTTTTAACTTCAACTTCACTAGAACAATGAGCCAAATGTATTAATTATAAATCTGTAACTCAATACTCTCCAGTACTCCTACTCTAACTATTTGATTTACATGTTACTCTAACTTGCAAAACCAAACACTCACTCCAACCCACTGATTGTATATGATATTTTGATTACAACTCGATTTCCTAAAACACATTTACTAGGCTGACTCAAGAAGAACACAACACTAGTACTCGACTTGAGTGTAGAAAATGTAGTTCTTCAGTTGATGTGTGAAAGGATGATCTGAGCAGTTCAAAAAGATTGTATTTAAATCCCTGGACTCTGAGATCTTTTAGGAGTCCTATACGTAGTCCTATTCTCGTTTGATAGGACTCCAACTGCTCCAAGGACTCCACAAGTCTTGGAACTCTTGTCTCTTACTTATGCATGTTTATCTTCTTAGGAAACGACCCTTATCATGTTTAACATTCTTCTTCAACAAACTCGGGCCTGGGTAACTTTGAAATAAAGTTATTGTCTTGCAAAGATGTACAATCATCAACCTTGAGGAGTTGGTGGTTAGCCTTGAGAAACTGGTTCTTAGAGCAGTTAAGCAGCTACGGTGAGGACCTGATTTTTAGAATATTTCATCTGAATAAAATTTGTTAATCATCAAAATCTCAATACTCAACAAATTCTTTCTTTTTGATGATGACAAACTTTGTGCATATTAGAACCAGGTAATCATCTCATATCACCATACTATGATGAGAATAGGTAGAACAAGCACATCATACATACAGACATATCAACACCACCACAACACCCCCACAACATCCCCTACTCTATATTCCTCCTTTTGGCATCATCAAAAAATAACAAAAAGATGTTAGACATATGAAGCACAGTTAATGAAAGATTCATAGCCATTTAGACTACATCACAAGCTCAAGAATTATCAAAGCAAATAGACTAAGATGATGATATAACCATGTGCGAAGCATTAAAACATTATAAGAGAAGTCATTTAGCAGAGCCAAAATAAGCCCAGGGCCTTGATTCAAAATACTAGAGCAAAATAAAAACAACATTCTGCAACTTACTCAGAACTAGAACAAAGGAAATAAGAACTAAAGCATCATAGGAATAAAACAATAAGCTAAGGACACTGGGGGAAGGACCGGGTTCATGGGTGGGAAGAAGATGGTGTCAGTGCTTTCACAAGGGTGGCAATCTGTTGGGCATGAGCTTCTCTGTCCTTTCTGAGCTCCTCCCTAAGCTGGCTGGTTTCTTTTCTCAATTCAACATTATCTTCTCTAAGCTTGGCATTCTCCTCAAGAGCTAACTCCAACCTCTTAGTGAGTTCTACTGCCTTACTTCTACCAGGTAAAATAGCAGAACCTGTTGGCCCCCTAGCCTTGATCTCCTCATAGCCACACTGCTTGAGGTAACAACATCCAAAACATCATTGTAATTTCCATACTTAAGCTCAGACAACGCAATATTGATATTGTCAAACAACTCAGTTAACATGAAGCCATAAGGCATATCATGCTTAGGCTTGGAAGTATCTGCAGCCTTTGCTATATGCCGAATTATCAAGCTAGGGAGATTGATAACTCTACTAGTGTCAAGCAATTCCATCATAGCCATGTCCAACAGAGTAACCTCGTGCCTTCTCTCATATCTCTATAATATGCAGGAGTTCACAAAGTGAAACAACAGCTTGTGAAAGGGAGTCATGTCAGTCTTATACACCTTCTGGGAAGCATCCAATTCAAACTTCTGAGAGAACTTCCTTGTAACTACGATTCCTGTGTCGACATCATTGTCTAAAGCTGACCACTTTTTCTTCAAGTAATTGTCAAAACCCAAGGAGGGAATATTCAGAAGCATCCCAAGCTCTTTAGCATCAAACTCCATCTCAAACCCCCTTACATTACTCTTGACCACTTTTCCATCAAATTGGAAGTTTGCATAGAACTCCACCACAGCCGGCACACACGCGAGGAAAAGCCTTAACAAATATGTGTCTCCATCCATGTATCTCAAATTTTTCAACTAATTGAGCCATCCGTTTCTCAGCAGTGTTTGCAAGAATTTTCGCATTCAACACTTTTCTGTTCCTGAACTCAGTGAGCTTATCAACCAAAACAGGCATACTCTTCCCTTTCTTTCCCTTACTGGTCCTTTTAGATGGGGTAGCTGCCTTCGTAGATTTGATAGCCTTTCTCTTTGATGCTGATGACTTTTCTTGCAAAGTAGAATCAGACTCATCTTCCAACTTAACAACGGTTCATCAACCTGGAACTTGCTTTCTTGTCTTCTTGGTTCCTCTAGACTCCTTAATGATTTGGTCATCTACAACCTTTCTTTTACTTCTTGTGAGAGAAGTCCTAGTAGGAGGAGCCACTTCTTTTCTTGCAGGGATAACTGTCTGTGCAGTCTCCACAGGGGCCTTCTTGCTTTTCTTTCCTATTACATATAGGGGTAAATTATCCTTATCACTGCTGACCTCCTCATCTCTAGTGAAAGGAGTTAACAATGACCTAGTTTTTTTAGTCCTTTTCTCTCCACTTACTACTTATTTCTTCTTCAGGGGCTATGACAGTGTCCCCAATAGCCATATAGCTTTTAGATTCACCACTTGCATTCTCATTTTCTTCCTCACTCTCTTCATCCTCACCTTCACTCTCAAAATCACCTTCTTCCTCGCTATATTTTTCTTCCTCTCCAGAATCACCCATGTTTTCTTGTTAACCTTAATCCACTTAGTTTGGACAAGAGGATTGACTTTTGGTTCCTCTTCCTTCTTCACATTTTTTGCAAGTATTTTTAATTGAGCATGAATTAAGGCAGGGAAAGTATCTTGAAAATGTCATACCTTACCATAATGAGTGCACATCTTGTTATCAGGAATTTCTGTATACTTTGGATCAAAATTGGGAACAGGTTTTCGATAGCCAATTCATGATTTGTTAGTGTTGCAGTTTTTCTTCATCCAATTTAATGCATCTGAGGATCTATGCCACTTGCTTAGCCTAGATAATTCACAATTAGCCTTTTCTAGATTTTCTTGCAGTACTTTATTCCTACATTTAGCATCACAAAGATTATCTATAACCCTTTTAGTTCCTTTTCAAACTTATCTTGCATATCATTCATCTTTACTTTACCATGTGTATCATGTGACTTCTCATTTTTTAGAAGTGAGCTCAAGAACCCGGTTCTTAAGGTCTTTGACATGTCCTTCAAGATCAAATTTGTCAGATTCCAGTTCTTTGAGATCAAGTTTGACTCATGAAAGGTAGCTAACTAACTGATCATTTCCAGCACTCATCTTGTCCATCTCACTCATCATGGTCACAATTATGACCATCCGTTGTTTTTTAGACATAGCATGGATGTATTCTTTCAAGTTAGAGATACTTACCTGATTTGTTTCGTCTTTGGTCTTTGAATCACACATGGCCATCATTTCTATCACTTCTTCTTCTTTTTGGCTTTCTTCAATTTCCATTAGCGCCACTTTAATGTTTTCATCTCCAAAATCAGCTTCCAAGGTCCTGCATATATTATGGGCAGAGATGCAAGAGGAAACCTTGTAGAGAATATTTCTGGGCAAACTTCTGTAGAGCAGGTCCTTTGCTTTAGTATTTTTCTGGATCACCTGACGATTTTCAGCATTCATAATCCTACTCTTTCTTGTTACATTTGTTACCTTCACCATCCATTTTGGTAGGGATGATTGCTCCATTATTGAAAATTATCCATAGGTCAAAGTCGGTGGCCTAAAGGAACATTTCCATATGCAACTTCCATTAATCATAGTGATGTCCATCAAATAGAGGAGGTCTTCCAATGTGAATTCCGAGTTGTACTGGAGGTTCTGTCTCCACTGTCTGATGTGCATTAATTACAACATTTAGACTTATGGCCACATCCTCTTTCTCTTCCTCTTTATCACTTTCACTGTCCTCATATGTTGCTAAAAAGTCTGCTTCATTATTTCAGTAAATCCTTTACCTAGGATTTTTTCTTTGTTTGGACCCTTCTCTCTCATTTTTTCTCGTTTCTCCTTTTCAGCTCGTTCTTTCCTCCACTCAATTTCCCACATTGGTAGTTTTTGACCATGTGGTCTAGCTTGCTACACTTGTAGCACCCATCATAAGTAGCTTTGTCTATATGGTTAGGCTTACCACTGTTCTCTCTCTTAGATGCATTTTTGAAATTCTTCATGAACTTCTTGAACTTAGCAAACATTGCTAGGTCAGGATCATTACTGTCAGATTCATCTTCTTCTGATGCCTTAAGGACCAAGGCCTCATCCCTCTTTGGTTCTTCCTTGCGCAGTTCTATCTTTCTCATTTCATGAGTCTTTAAGTTTCCAACCAACTCATCAAGTGAGATCTTATCCAGCTCCTTGGCTTCCTGAATAGTTGTGACTTTTGATTCCCATAAAGCTGGAAGAATCCTTAGAACTTTGCTAACTAACTCTTCTGAGGTAAACACCTTTCCAAGTGATTTCAGTTTATTTTTTATTATGGTAAACCTATTCATCATCTCCTGGATGTGCTCAGACTCCTCCATGGAGAAGAGCTCATACTTTCTCATAAGTAATTCTATTCTTGACCTCTTCACTTGGTTTGTTCCTTCATGAGCAGTTTGGAGTGCATCCCAGATCTCCTTTGCATTGGAGCTAGCTGATATCTTGTTGTACCATCAGGACAAAGTCCACAGATAAGGATTTTCTTAGCCTTTGCACTCTTCTCCATCATTCTGAAATCCGTTGCCACAAATTTGGAGGGGTCCTGAGGAACAGTTTCATTTTGCGCATTTTGTTTAGTAAGAGTTAGTGGACCTTGGTTCATTATGGTCCACAATTCATAATCTTTAGTTGTCAGAAAATCTTTCATTTTTGCTTTCCACCAAACTGTAGTATTTTTCATTAAACATGGGTGGTTTGGTAGTCGATTTTCCTTCGTTAATTCCAGGTGGAGAACTCATTTTCTTCCACGAGCTCTCTAGGTGTTAGCCGTATGTGAGAGAACCTACTCTGATACCAATTGTTAGTTTGAGTGCCTTTATAGATGACTAAAGAACTTGGTTCTTTACCTTACTCCTTACGCGTAAAGTAAAATAAGCAGTAAAGTAAACACAATAATTTTTACGTGAAAAATCACCCGGCTCAAAAGATGCAAAAACCACGAGCTACTACGTAGGATTTTCAACTTCAACTAGAACAATGAGCCAAATGTATTGATTACAAATCTGTAACTCAATACTCTCCAGTACTCCTACTCCAACTATTTGATTTACAAGTTACTCTAACTTACAAAACCAAACACTCACTCCGACTCACTAATTGTATATGACACTTTGATTACAACTTGATTTCCAAAAACACATTTACTAGACTGACTCAAGAAGAACACAACATTAGTACTCGACTTGAGTGTAGAAAATATAGTTCTTCAGTTGATGTGTGAAAGGATGCTCTCAGCAGTCCAAAAAGATAGTATTAAATTTCCTGGACTTCGAGATCTTTTAGGAGTCCTATGCGTAGTCCGCTTCTCGTTTGATAGGACTCCAACTGCTCCAACGACTCCACAAGTCTTGGGACTCTTGTCTCTCACTTATGCATGCATATCTTCTTGGGCAACAACCTATCATGTTTAACAATCTTCTTCCGACAAACTTGGGCCTAGGTAACTTTGAAACAAAGTTACTGTCTTGCAAAGACGTACAATCATCAACCTTGAGGAGCTGATCCTTAGCGCTGAGAAACTAGTTCTTAGAGCAGTTAAGTAGCTACGTTAAGAACCTGGTTCTTAGAACATTTCATCTTAACAGACTTTGTTAATCACCAAACCTCAATACTCAACAACATCTATAAACTTAGTAGAATTAACTGAAAAAAGGAGTAAAAGAACCAATTGACTTTCTCTTAGCACAAAGAAGAGTATTTATAGTTTTAACTTCTGATAACTCATTAATTTTGTGGAAAATTCTAGTGGTGGATGGAAAGTTCGTATAATTTGTTGATTAGAGATCAAATGTTCCTAATCTTTAATTGTATGAGAATTGTCAATAAGTGAGAGGTCAAAAGTATAATATTTCAGACATCTTATCTTGGTTTAAAGTAACATACATGATTGTAAAATTTATTGGCATGTATAATATGATTGCCACCTAATTTTTAAATTTCGCGTAAAATGTTTGAGATTTTAAATTCAATCCCTTTCTTTGAATGTCTATATTTTCATTAGCATATTTTCAACCATAAAAGATATCGCGACCATAGAAAGAAAAATGACAGGGAAAATGCTAGAAAATAATAAAGGCGTGAAAATCAACTGTCCTTAAAGAGTTATCGCCTGTATATTAATTTGAGAAAATACAAAACGATTCTCTTCAGGATTTAACAAAGCCTGCAATAATACTTATAATTTTTCTATGCCACTTCGTTGAAAATTCTTGTGTATTTATAGACAACCGACAGACCCTTTTAGAATCCTACATTTCCCAATTTTAAAATAACAAATTATCTTACAAAAAAGAGATCGATATTGGCTATTTAATGGTTCATAGGTATTTTTCTGAATAATAGTGCTTTTGATTGTTGTATTAGGTCCGTTGATTTACATTTAATAGAGATCTTATCTGAATTATTCAAATATCAATCGTAAAGTACATTTATTTTTTTGGTTCTGCTATTACTACTACTATTACTACTTGTTTGCTCTGATTAAGCGTGATTCGCTCAAATTTCATACATAGTTTAAAATTATTCAAAATATGGTTCACCTAAAAATGTAGATTTTACCACGTACTATATCACTATTATCACATAATTAATCATCACCACTAGCCTTCGCTGCGGCAATACCATGACTAACAACCATCACCAATTACCTTTACCGTTATCCACACTACTAGTCGCCGCTACTAGTAGTCACTTCCATCACCAACTACCCCACTAATTACTTTCATGATTTATCTATCACTATCACCACCGATCACCATATATACAACCATTACTTTTTGACGATAATCGCACAGCGACCACCGACCATAACTACATAACCACTATCACTAGTACTCCTCCACCAACTACTACTTTCACAACCATAATCTCCGACCACTAGCGGCATTGCTTGCCTCTATTGTTTGTTTCATTAAATAATAATTATTTACGATTATCATGTAAATTAAGATTTAATTAATATATTGTTATATTTTATTGAAATTTTATACTTATAATACTTATAAATTATACACAGTCAAAATATGCGAGTACAAATTGTCTTAATTATTTAATATTTAAATTTCAACATAATATCTTAATAATTAAATATGTATTCATATTCAAACAGTTTAATCTAAAACGAACTGACGCCCAGCTAAGTCTGACAATAAACTGCGTCTGAGTCGAAAGAAATTTTTTAAATTTGGTGGAAAAGAAAAAGAAAAATTGAATAAGTTAACAGTATATAGGGTCACACTTTCCTCACAATTGTGCCTTATCAATGCCTAGTTATATTTGTTGCTTTCTGCCGCATGCGGTGCACGTGTTCTAGATTAGTCTTTTGCTAATCGCCAAATAATAAGAATATTGGGGTGTGTGTACACACACACACACACTGAATATGTAGTTGGTTCAGTGATCCTGGACTAAAATCAATTTTGTAAGGGATCATTAAACAGTATTAGGGTTTATAAAAATTCATAATATCACAACAATAATTTTTCTGATCACAATTATCATAGTTATCAGTTTCAAAATTATCACTATCAAGCAAATTCAAAGAATCACACACACACACACACACACACA
>MCJB01001214.1:0-121694 GCA_002018475.1 Nicotiana obtusifolia | reverse complement strand
ATATATATATATATATATATATATATATATATATATATATTTGTAGTTGGACCAGTGATCCTGGACTAAAATCAATTTTGTAATGGATCGTTAAACAATATTAGGGTTTATAAAAATCCATAGTATTACAAGAGCAATTTTTTTGATCACAATTATCACAGTTATCAGTTTCAAAATAATCACTATCAAGCAAATTCAAAGAATCATATATATATATATATGTGTGTGTGTGTGTGTGTGTAAAATTCTATTAAAGTTTTAATAAATATTAGATTTGAACACGTAGTTTTAACAGTATAATAAATTTAGTATAAATTTAAACACATTAAATTTAAATTCTGAATCCACCTTTAATCTCTATGTATATAAAATTAGACTTTAAAAATGATTCACTGATCAATATTCAAATTTCTTGATGAGTATAAACTCGAACATTTTCTTCTAAGATAAAGATAATGTCATCCTTGCGTAACAACTAATAAATCTCTAATTGAGCAATAATTACTCCATCTGGCATATTTTTCCTTAAGTCCTGTAGCAGAGCAAGCAAAATGTGAATGCAATTCAAAATGTTCTACATGACTAAGATTATTGGAATCTAAGCTCATTAACTGAACACAAGAGAACAGAAAAAGAGAACAGACCAGAGAAAAATAATAATTCTCTGCTATATATATATATATATATATATATATATATATATATAGAATTTACTTCAAAATATTTGACTTTAAGAATAAATGAAGATGTCATTTATTACTGTTTTTTCAAATATATCCTCACTGCTCCATTAGTAAAAAGATAATAAAAATAAGATATTTAGAAGAGATATAAAGGATAATTTAGACAAATAATTTAACAGTTATAAATAAAAAGGTAGTCGGATGCACAAAACATCTCAAGTTTACGTAGGGTTGGAGGAGAAGACTCCGCCGAAAAAGTATAATGTAGGTAGCCTACCCTGATTCAAGTACCAATGCTGATTTAACAGTTATAAATATCTTTATTAAGAAGTGTGCAATACTTAAAAAAGAATACAGTGGGAAAGAACTACTTGCATTCTTGTAAAACCCTCTATAAATTGTGTATCCTAGCCCAATCTAAAACTATCACTCCCNAACCCCTAGCACCTTACATACAAAGCAAAGAAAAGCAAAAAAAGAAAAGAAAAAAAGAAACACTTTAGGACACAAAAACAAAAACACACACATACACAACATGGCTAGGTTAGGAGTTTCTTGGTTTTGCATGATGTTATTTTTGTTGACAAGTTACGTTCTAGCACAAACACAAGGCGATGATTATGATTACGATGATGCATTTGCTCCGGAGCCAAGTCCATCAGATGATGGATCTCCGGCTCCGACAGGGGACGATATGGAGGCTCCGGCACCAGCACCGATGCCGGAGGCCGCTCCATCAAGTGGTGGGGAGAGGAGAGGTTTGGTGCCAGCTTTGTTTGCTTTTGGAGACTCTTTGATTGACAGTGGAAACAACAATCGCCTTTTTTCATTTGCAAAAGCCAATTATTTCCCTTATGGCATTGATTTTGGTGGCCCCACTGGACGCTTCTCTAATGGTTACACCATCCTTGATCAGATTGGTAATTCTTTTCATTCCTAACTTTTTCTTTTCTTTTGTTAAATAAAATTTAATTTTGGTTGATGTTTTTGTTTTTATTTCTTATTATTGTTGATGTTATTGTATGCGTCTCTTAAATCTTTTTGTTAATTTCTGTGATTTAATATATATCTTCTGACATTTATGATTCTCTCTCTCTTCATTTTTCACTTATTTCTTAGGGCCCGTTTGGCCATAATTTTTTTTTACTTTTTAGTTGAAAAAAAATCAGTATTTGGCTATGAAAATTTCACATCCAACTAGAAAATTTCAAAAACTTATTTTTCACAATTTTCATTTAGAAAAAATTTAAAAACAATTCCAATTTGTATTCATGTTCGGACACAAGTCCATTTTTCAAAAACCATTTCTCACCTATTTTTTTAGGGTTTGTTTGGCCGTAAAACTTTATTTATTTATTTTTTTTTTGAAAAAAATCAGTATTTGGCTATAAAAATTTTAAAAACTTGTTTTTCACAATTTTTACTGCAAATCATTCAGAAAAAATTTAAAAATAATTTCAATTTGTATTCATGTCCATACACAACTCTAATTTTCAAAAACTATTTTCTACTTGAAAACAATTTCACTCTTTTTTCGGAATTTCACAATTCTTATGTCCAAATGCCCACTTAATTATCTGTCACTCTTTCTTTTGTATTTTAAGTTCTTTCTTTTCCCTTAATTAATCATATTCCGGAATTGTTATCTTTTAAGCGTGTTATGTTTTATCCTAAATTTATCTTCGGAAGAAGAATATTCGTGGCAAAATTTTTTGTTTTTAAAGGGAGGAGGAATTTCCCTATTTATTTCTGAAGCAAATATATTTCATTTCAGGTTCAAGCCTGAATTATGATTTATGCCTTGTCATTCTTTATTTATTTCTTTTTGTATGGATTTTAAAATTAAAGAATATATAGAGCAACTAATTTCTGAACGTCAAAATGCATATTGATGATATAGGACTACTATATGGAGAATAATAGTTTGCAAAAAAAAAAAAAAAAAAAAAAGGGAAAGCAAGTTAATTAAATGACTAATTAATTTGAAGATATACATTAGTTAACTTGGTTGGTAAATGTTTATATATGTGAAAACAAATGTCATACATTTATTATTTGATTACATTGACTTAGGGAGCATAAGGCCAATATAAGATTCAAATTCACAATGTATTGACTATTTTGTTTTCACTTTATTTAAGACAAATTGTAATTAATGAATAATCCAAGTCTTTGAAAATCATAGACTTATTATCAGATTTCACAAAAGAGTTCTGTCATTTGCAATTAGTAATGAAGCAAAGATAATTCCATGGGAATAAACTAGCTTACACATACAAGATGATAAACTAGCTAATTAAACTTTATTTGTACTAACGACTCAAATTCTAAGTCTCAGTTACTCATGATCTTGATTATGCAATTTTAATCGTTAGGAGAGCTTGATCAAAATTTTAAATTAGTGCGTCGTGCCATGGCCATGTCCTGCCACGTTCGACGCCGTGCCATGGCCATGTCCTGCCTCGTCCGAAGCCGTGCCATGGCCAGTCCGACGCCGCGTCCAACGTCGGGCCATGGCCACGCGCTGCCATGTCCTGCGCCGTGCCATGGCCATGTCCTGCCACGTCCGACGTCGTGCCATGGCCGCGTCCGACGTTGTGCCATGGCCACGCCCTGCCACGTCCGACGCCGTACCATGGCCACGCCCTGCCATGTCCTGCGTCGTGCCATGGCCTTGTCCTGCCACGTCCGACACCGTGCTATGGTGATGTTCTTCCGTGAAAATAAGGGACGTACACAAACAATTATGTTTAAGGCTGCTATATAGAGATTACACAAATACTTATTTTGTCTTGAAAGTTGAACTAAAAATTTTTAAAGTAGCTACCTCGTGTTATTTCTACCTACTTTAATTATACTTTTTATGTAAATATGCAGGTGACCTTCTTGGATTGCCACTGCTTCCACCATATTCGGAGATATTCAACGTCGACAAAATGCGATTCGGAGTGAACTATGCCTCTGCTGCTGCTGGTATTCTTGATATTACCGGCTTTCACTTTGTAAGTATATATAATCAACTTTCTTATTTTTCAAACTCTGTCTTTACGTTATATTATTAATAAGGAATTTCTTATATATAAAAGCTGCAAAAAAGACAGCAGTAATACTACTAAAAAGGACGATTTCAATATTTTTCATACGCAATCCTTTGTATAGACGTTGGGGCGGACGGACGCTAAGATGGAATAGACCCGTTAATATGCCCAATGTTCCTGCTGCAATATGATGAGAGGCTATTCCTCCTGGAACAAAAGGATCAAAACCTTCCACGCCCCACGCTGGATTTACAGGTTGTACTTTTCCTGTTAGTCCATAAGGGTCGGACACCTATATTCCGGGACCATACAAGCCTGTTACAAGAAATGCACCAAAACCAAAGCAAGCCACCCCTGAGAGAAATAAATGAATTCCAAAGATCTTTGGCAAATCCAAAGAGGGTTTTCTTGTACGTTCATCACAAAATATTTCTAGATCCCAATACACCCAATGCCAGATAGCTGCCAAAAAGAATAAGCCAGAAACAGAATATGTGCTCCAGCTACACCTTCGTAACTCCAAATACCCGGATTCGTTACAGTCCCTCCAGTGATACTCCAACCGCCTCATGAATTGGTTATTCCTAAACGAGTCATGAAGGATATAACGAACATACCCTGTCTCCACATTGAATCAAGAACAATACATACATACATATATATATATATATATATATATACATACATATATATATATATATATATAAACTGACGGTATAAAGATTTACTTTGCACAATAGTCTAGTTAGAGATAAAGTTATCAATTAATATTTATCATAAAGATACTGGTAATTGCATTATAGAATCAAATCTGCTTAACCAGTGTGATTTATAAGTACTCTTGTAATATTAAGATAATTTTTTTTTAAAAAAAGGTCGAATCAAAAATTTAAAAACAAAAAAGGTTTTCTTTTGAACTAATGATTCTTGTTTTTTCAGGTGGAGCGAATCCCATTCAGTTATCAAATCAAAAACTTTGAAAGCACGTTGGTGAGTTTGATAAAAAATATGAGTGCACCAATTGTGGAAGAGGCAATTCCCAAGTGCATTTTCTTTGTTGGGATGGGCAGCAATGACTACCTCAACAATTACATTATGCCTGTTTACTTTACTCAAGATGAATACACTCCTCAAAAGTTTGCTGAACTATTGGTTCATCAATACAAAGAGCAATTGATAGTAAGATCTCTTCATTTCCTTTAATCATTCAACTTAGGCATAGGAATGAGAGTCTCGGAGTAATAGTAAAGTTGTTTTGGTGTGATCTATAGGTCACGGGTTCGAGTCGGGAAAGTAGCCACTAATTGCATTAGGTTAGGCTGTCTACATCACATCCCTTGAGTTGCAGCCAAATGCGGAACCAGAATTTGAAGTTTATGGGTTCTCAATTGACACTAAATCTATAGCTGGTCATAGTTACTTGGTTCGCAATTAAATATTCATATATATATATTTATTGAATTTTCTAATAAAAATATAGAGTCTACACAAAAGTTATTGGGTTTGTCCGAACTCGTGTAACTGATACACTCCCTCTGCCCCTGATTACAACCCTTTCTAAACCCTACATGAATACATGATGGTCACCTGGCAGCTTTTGGTCAACTTAGCCATAGGTACACACTAATCACAAGTAAAAATTTATCCGCGCTCGATGTTATTATGCAGAAACTATATGATCTAGGAGCTCGGAAATTTATAATTGCTGGGATTGGACAAATGGGTTGCATCCCATTCTTGCTAGCAGAAAGTTCAAATGGTGAATGCTCAGAAATGGTGAATCAAATGGTGCACCCATTCAATGCCAAATTAAAGACAATGATCATGAAACTCAACAAGAGTGAACTGCCTGGTGCCCACTTCATTTTCCTTGACATGGAAAATATGTTCAAGGATATCTTTATCAACTACAAGTCCTATGGTATGCCTCATTTATCTCCCTCTTTGTCTTAGTAAATTCCACTTTATATATATATATATATATATATATATATATATGAAAAACAGATATGTTCAAGAATATTTCTTTTTAGCTAAATAAACTCCGTACCATACAAAAACGACTGTTGGAAAGGGATATTTCATCTCTCGCATCGATGAAGAACGTAACAAAATGTGATATTTGCTGCGAATTTTAGAATACCATGAACCATCATCCATCGAGTCTCTAAAACGTAAGTTGTGCTTGAAGCTATTAGGTCGAGGGTACGTCTGTCTGGACGTCGCGCATCACAAAAAAATATAAAGAGAAAAAATTGTATTTCATATTAAACTTCTTTATGACACACTTTGGGCATCTTAACTGCTTATTATACTGCACGTTAAAATCCGATAACATATTTTACGCTATGAGATCATTTGAAAGATAATTATAGATAACTGCTTATAATTATAATTGAAATTAATTACCTGAAAAATAAAGCACACAATATCTGTAGATTAGGTTACACTGATAGATAGTGTAAATGTTTTTACATGATATATAAGTTAAATGCATATATGATACTCTCTATATTTCACTTTATGTAACACATTTACTATTTGAAGAGTCAAAGAAGATTAACTTCGATCATATCCTTTGCTAATACATTTTAAATATTTTGAATTGCTAAATATTATGACCGGTAATACTTTTAATGTTGTATTTAGATGTGTAAATTTTATTTCAAAAAAATTAAATTTTTTTGTCCAAATTCACAATCAAAATTCACAGCGAAAAATATATTCTGATTTTAAGGTTGATAATGAGGCATGTTAGAATTGATTTTGTTGAGTTATATTAGGAGTGTATCACGCAAATTGATCCTATTTTCGTTATTAGACAGCTGGAAAAACCTATTTTTAAGGTGATTATCGTTACTGTATTCATGAATACATGTGAATATAGTCGCGTACAGCTGTAACCCCTGTTTTTAGGCGACTTCTGCTACTGTATTCATAAATACAGTAGCTCGAATACAGCGAATACACTACCGTAACAACTGAATAGTAGCTATAGGAAATAATTATGTATATAGTAACCATAGGAAGTAATTATGTATATGGCGATATTTTTGTCCAAATTCACAATCAAAATTCACAGCAAAAAGTGATTTATTCTGATTTTAGGGTTGATAATGAGGCATGTTAGAATTGATTTATGGAAAAACCTATTTTTAAGGTGATTGTCGTTACTGTATTCATGAATACATGTGAATATAGTCGCGTACAGCTGTAACCCCTGTTTTTAGGCGACTTTTGCTACTGTATTCACGAATATAGTAACACGAATACACTACCGTAACAACTGAATAATAACTATAGGAAGTAATTATATATATAATAGCCATAGGAAATAATTATATATATGACAATATTTTTGTCCAAATTCACAATCAAAATTCAGAGCGAAAAGTGATTTATTTTGATTTTATTTTGGACAGGGTTTAGCGTGAAAGACCGTGGGTGTTGTGGATCAGGGAAAAACAAAGGGCAAGTAACTTGTCTTCCAATGCAAACACCATGTCCAAACAGAGATGACTACTTATTTTGGGATGCATATCACCCCACTTCTGCTGTCAACCTCTTGCTTGGGGCTATGGCTTTCTATGGAGGTCCCAATTTTACTTTTCCTATGAATATTCAGCAACTTGCTACTCTCTCAAATTGAAGACTATGAAATATAATGTAGTAGTCATTTTTTTCAGAAAAAGAATATAACATGGTCTTCTTCCTTGTTATGGATGGTAATTTACATTTGTTAGCTATGGTCGGTGAAATTGCAATTAGCTATGAACTTCGTTGCTGATCTGTCGCTAAATTGCCCGTAGCTATCAGAATTTTTTAATAATTTGTCGCTAATCCATCGCTAATTAGGATTATCGATGAATTTTTCGTCACTAATTCCTATTTTTTTTTCATAGTGTTATGTTATAGTATTCAATGCTTTAATTGCAAATTAAAATTATTACTCCCTTTGATCCATAATATTTGGTATTTTTGTATTCGGCACACCCCTAAGTAACTACTTGCCCTAGGAACTAAAAAAAGTTTTAACTATATTACTCTTAATTAAATGGAAACACACATATCTTATGTGAAAGCAATATGGTATAATATTATGCGCATATTAAATGCCTTTGAAGAAATGGTAAGAGTACCTATTGAATGTTTTCATAGGAAATGAAATTGAGAAATACTTCTTAGGAAGGTCGGGTAAATTTTAAAAAATAAAATTATACCTTTTTGATTACGTAAAACGTAATTTATTTTGGATCAAAATAAAAGGTAAAAACACCAAATAATATGGACCAGAAGAAGTATCCATTTACCAAATTAATTTCTGTTACATTAAATATATGTTTTTTTTTTCATATACTAGTTAGAGCAAAAGATACTCCCTTCGTTCACTTTTACTTATCCACTATTGACTTTGCACGCCTCGTAAGAAATAATAAATAAAGTGCATAATTTACCATGATACCCATATTAATTGGTGTATAGTCTTAATGAATTTGGAATAAGTAATTAATGCTAAGAGCAAAATAGAAAAAATAAATTATTTTTTTCTTGATATGCGAAAAGTAACAAGTAAATTAAAAATTTATTTTTAGAATACTTGACAACTAAAAGTGAACGGAGGGAGTATATTCTTTATGTAAGAATACTCACTAATATGTTCATTTGCTTTCATGGGTGGATTTATTGCGTAATTTATGTGACACGTAAACTCATATTTTTTCGTTAAACTAGGTATTTTATGTATTTATTTTCTAGAATTACTCTAATATTATCTGTTGATACTTACATCCCACAAAGATTGAATGGTGCACTTGGTTGAATATTGAGTTTTTATCAAAGAAACATGGATCAATTCTCACTTAATACTTTTTTTCTCCTTTCTTTATTGGTGCACCTATATTTTAGAAATCATAGATCCGTCTCTGATTGCTTTCTCCTCTTTATAGCTTTTTCCTGCCTAAAGCACCGGTTTTACACTTTAAAAATATTAAAAAGTCACTTATTTTGAACCAAAATAAAAAGATAAAAACACCAAATAAAATGGACCAGAGGAAGTATTCATTTTACCAAATAAATTTCTATTACTTTAAAGATTATATATATATATATATATATATAGCTCTTACGCTTTTACAACTCGTACTATTTTATTATAAACTTTGTGAAATCGTTCTTTACTCGCTACAAGTATTTCGCTCTAGCTCTCTAGTTCTTATATATATATATATATTCAATGTAAGAGTACTTATCCATGCTAAATTCAAAACTCTTTTACATTGTAACCATCAAAATTTGACTCGACTAGGCTGAACGCTAGGTAAATTTTATAAATAGCCACTTTTCAGCTCGTATAATTAAAAAATAACCATTATCATGGAGTTTTTAATTCCACATGTGAGAAATTCAGGATATAATCATGAAATTTCACCTATAAAATTTGAAACACTATGACAACGGCTATTTTTCAATTACAGGAGCCTAAAAGTGGCTAGCCCGTCCTATTACTACTTGAACGCTAATATTGTCAAACTAAACCTGGCCATTGAGATCAACTTCTGCTATTAAGCAAAAAATGTTGACATTGGGCCTTCACGGGAATGATTTAAGCCTAAGGGACTTAATATAAACGTGAATGCATAATTTTAAAATACAGTAAAATATGCTGAATACAAATAGAGATATAGTGAATACAACCAATGAAATATATTGAATATAACAATAATATCATGTATTAGGAACGACTAAAATAAATACATTTGAATACACTGAATCAAAATAGCGAATATAGTAAATACAAACACTGAATATATCTAATGAATGCAACAGTGAAAAATAAATATTAAAACACACTAAATACAATAATTATATACAACTGAAAAATTATTCTAATTAATTGGATTTATAATGAGGCATGTTAGAAATAATTTTGTTGAGTTATATTAGGAGTGTATCACGGAAATTGATCATATTTCCGTTATTAGACAGCTGGACAAACCTATTTTTAAGGTGATTGCCGTTAATGTATCCATGAATTCATGTGAATACAGTCGCGTACAGCTGTAACCCCTGTTTTTAGGCGACTTTTGCAACTGTATTCATGAATACAGTAGCGCGAATACAGTGAATACACTACCGTAACAACTGAATAGTAGCTATAGGAAGTAATTATGTATATGGTAACCATCGAAAGTTGATAGCCACTAAACAATAGTGGTTTCTGAAAATTCCCCACTCAAATATATGTCTTTGGACCAAATTCACATTAAAAGTTGAAGAATTAACCTAAATAGTCGTTCACTTAACCGCTTAAACTAAAATAGTATGTAAATATAATGTTTATGTATTAGTAATATATAATATATGTATAACCATATATAATTAGTGTATAATTTATGTATACCGACTAAGAAAAGTAAATAATGAATCCGGCCGCAGTTATTTTTGTAAAAATCCCTTAAAAAATGGGCAAATTCACGTTAAGGAGATAAAATGGAATTCTCTAATTATGAGTGAAAGGCTTATTTTCATTCAACGATTAGTAAAAGAATGATTTACTGTGATTTTCGTGGATAGCTTTTCCATTTTTGAATAATATTCTCATATTCTCAATCTGCCTTCTTTTTTAGTAATTTAATATCTTGATAGATTAGCTGCCTTATTTGAACTAGTACAATAGTTTTAAACACCCCTTCAAGCCCTATATATATATATATATATGAGTTAACTCTACGTGTATAATATTAAAAATTCATAATTTGACATCATACAAAAAGTTAAGAGTTAAAAATCATGAAGAGTTTCATTGTGTTTTCTTTCCTCTCTTTGGCAATATTTTTCACCTTTTTTGGCCCTTTGCTAGGTATGAATATTTCTTTTCTAATGCATATGGTTTTTTTCTCCTGCAAATTTATCTTTGACGATCTTTTTCTGATTGTTTCTAATATCGTTTCACTTGTGAAATTATACTGATTTTGCTGTTATTGTTATTAACGTGTATACTTGTCATGTTTTAGTGTCAGGTGACGTTGAATTTTGCCCAGAAAGTTTCACCGCGGATGGGACGTGTGATAATATTAGTTGTGGCAATTTAGCTCTATTCGAATGGCCAGCAAGTAAGATGCCTCATAGTTGCAAATGTGCTGCTGGTGGAAGTAACAAGAGCAATTGTACATGTGTGATAGTTTGCTAATAAGCAAATTCGATCATATCAAATATGTACTAAATTATGAATGAACTCTGATAAAATATCTCTTTATTGTGGTTGTTTTTGAAAATTTATAAGCTTAATATAGGGGAGTTTGCTGAGTTTGATCTCAAGTTGTGATGAATCAATTATCATCAATTTTCTGCAGTCTTTACCGCAGCGTGTCCAGCCCTAATTATCTCATTTTACGGGTTGTTCGGTAGGCTGTATTAAGTAAAATAATTTTTGTATAAAAATTTAATCCGTCCAATACGATGTTTGGTTGCTCAATTCAAATTATGCATACCTAATACATGGATTACTTATACCTCATAGGAGGGCTTAGCTAATACCAAGGAAACCAAGGATTACTTATACCAGGTTTAACTATACCTGGATAAGACCCTAAAATTACTAAACCGCCCCTCAAATCCTATTCCTAAATTTCTTTATATATAGAAAGAAGAATATAAGGGTGTAATTATAAAGAAGATTTTGTACAGTTTTAAACTAAACACAAGCTTAGATTATACATTGCATAGCTAATTTTTAATACAATGAACCAAACACTTGATAAAAAATAATCTCAGCACTACAATCCTTGCATTATTAATACCTGCATTACTTGTGTTCGTATCAAACGACCCCTAACTTACCATGGCTAATCTTTACATTATGGACATAATAAATACAAAAAAAGAATAAAATAATAGTAATCAATAAAATAAAATAGAAAGACTTAAGCGCCACGATAAACCTCTGATATGAATAAGATTGTTTGCACAAATTTCCTCTTTTTGTCCTAATTAGAGCTTCTTGTTCGATTTAATTAGAGCTTAATTGGTTCTTTATTTTTTCTTCTAAACTAAAAGTAAAATCATTATCTTCCATTAAACTATTATTTACGTTGATTAATCAAATTAAGATTAATCTGCTTGCAATGACATTAACGATAACGATAAGAATACCACAAGTCAATTATGTTTTTGATTTTTCATTTCTCGGTCGACGTGGCAGTCATTGTTATTGTATTCTTATATCATTTCCTCATGTGTTCGAATGCGAAGAGCGCGAATTGAAATATCAGGAACTCTACAAAAAGTGGTCCCGCCGCCTCACCCCAATATTTACGGGTGGAGGTGTACTCACAATACCACAATACTACACAAAGCGATCCCGCCGCCTCACCCAATATACGCGGAGTAATAACAATTCTAAGAGCGATTGGAACAAACCAAAAGATGTAACTCCAAAAGCTTCTAAAGTACCATTTAATTATTTCTTTACTAGGTAAGAACTTGCAATCACATGAAATTAGTCGAACGATATTTAATTCATTTCCTAAGTCTCTACTAGAGCAAGTTGCAGGTTTTCTTAATCATTCTTGCGCAAAAGTTATGCCAAAATGAAAAAAGAAAAAGAAAAACCACAATAAAAAGGAATAAAAATAATTAGTTGAGAGAATATTTATAACTTATTTGTTTTTTCTTCATTTCTATTGCAACAAGATATTCTTTACGAGGCTAGAACAAGGTGATCACTAAAATGAATTACTGAATAACTTAAAAAGATAGATATTACTGTTATAGATAACTGAAACTTTGATTAATTAATATTTCTTTTAAACTACCTCATCCTCTCTTTAATTCAGAGAAACAAGAGGGTCTAATTAGAAGAAAAAGTTTGGCAATAGGTCTGAAAAAAGTATCTACAAATATCTAAATTTCAAACTTTACTCCTTAGTTTTATTAATTGGCGAATTTTGAAATTGCAAAATTTTTGTTCACGCGAATGAAAAACGAATACCTTTGGTCACTTTCATTGTCGAATAGGCTTTTCCTTCGTATACCTTACTTACCTCGACCTAGCGAACAAGAGTTTATGCAAATTATTTTCATTAATTAAGCATTATACTCATAAACTTGCTAACATAATTGTATTAGTTTGGAGGTTGGCAAACTATGGAGCAGGAGCATAGGCTGCCACTCCCTTGTGAACTACAACTGCATTTTTGGGGCATTTCACTTGCTGGATAAATTTTTAAGGCTTCTAAAAAGCAATTGATATTGGCACATTGATCGTTCACTTTGAAGCTCGTGGGGCATAATTTTGGTTGTTGCCCTACAATTATAAGAACAAGCAAATTAATATGGAATAAATTAGCTAGCCGGTATACATCACGACGAGAGAATTTGTTGAAGACATAATTAATTAAATAGAATTAGAAGTTTGCACTCTATAACAACTTAAGCTTTTAGTTGAGATGGTCACACACTTCAACATGATTTCAACATGATATCACGGTAGGTACAGATCCTGAATTCGAGTCTCACTGCCGCTCAATATAAAAAATAACAAGACCGCATGGGTGTGTTGAAGACATAATTAAATAAATAGAAGTATGCCCTCTCTAACAACTTAAACATTTAAATGAGATGATCACGTACTTCAATAAAAATTATTAAATAATCAAATACAAATTATGAATATCAAGAAGTGAAAAAAAAAATTCATACCAAGAGAAGGAGCCGATAAGCTCAACAGAAGAACAAAAGAAAGTAGGGACAAAATAGTGAAATTCTTCATTATTTATTGGAATTGATTATCACTTTCTGTATGGTTGTTGAAAGTTGCTACGAGCTGCTTTGTGCTCAATCAATTGATCTTTTATAGTGCCAAAAGAAGAATATAAGACTATTGGAATAGATGGAAAAAATTAATGTTTAAGGTAACAAATTTATCAGTTGGTATTGGACTATATTTTTGTTACAAAAGTTTTGGAAATTGAGATAATTGGTAGGGAATATGCAATAATTTCCTATCTTATAAAGAAATATGGTAAGTTAGTTTACCAAATATATTTTGGTAACTAATACATAGGGTACTTGTAAGGTCATAGACTTTGGATAATGAAGCTTGTAGCTTTTCTGATGAGAAAATTTGTCAAGTTTAATTGGAAGAATCATTTTACCTAATTAAGGATTAACATGAACTGGTTAATTAATAAGAAATTTAAAAATAGAACACTAAGAAAACCTGGTTATTATTCTCAAGCTTGTTCCATTTACTTATTTTTCAACTAAATACTTCTTCCTTTGTAGTGCTTGGTGATAAACATTCCTTCACTAATTCATCCAACAATGACCATGTACATATATACAGAAGTTTGCGTAGGAAGAGGTTGATAATTTTATATTTCAATACCACACAAGAGGGGAGAGTAATTTGTGTGGTGTTCAATTTTAACATGCATTAGATTATAGAAGGACCTAGCTCTTCTATGTGTTCCTTAGTCTACCGTTACGAAATAAATAATTCGAAAGTAAAAAACACAAGTATATTTACGTGGAAAATATCTGGCTCAAAAGGGGAAAAAATCACGACGTACTTTCCAGTGAGATTTTCCCCAAAACATCACTACAACTTTGAGCCAAAACAACAATATTTACAAACTCTTGTAAATCTAAGGATTAACTCTAGCCCTTGTAGCAACCAGCCACAGGCTGTTGCGACAGCTTCAAGTTAACTCTAACTTGAACAATACAACTCAAGTACCTATTACAATTTTCTTCTAGGAAAGCTGAAAGGTACAACTCAAATGTCATGACCCAAATCGGAGGACTACGACGGGCATCTGGTGCCTTACTCAACCGAGTACCAACATTACGTATCTTTATTATCATACCATCATTGGTAAATGTGCCAGAAGGGCCTTAATGAGATAGTCAAAATAAAACATAATGAAATACTCGACATAGGATGACCCAACATGATATACAAACTTATACATGTGACATACGGGCGTACAAGGCCGGCATGATCATTTGATACACTCTAAACATAGGCCGACAAAGCCTTACAAATATCCATATACATGACATCTTCTACACGCCTCTAAGAGTACAGAAACGTCATAAAGGTTAAGATAGGGCCCCGTCATACCAATCAATACATGCCTAAAGCATACTGACTAAATAGGTAACTCCGGAGCAAGTGGAGTGCACCAACACCTTCCACTAAGCGGTAAGCTTGATTTACGATTAACAAATATAATTTAATCCAATTTCTTTTCCATGAATATGCCTAAAACATCTATAACACCATACTTATTCTTACCAAATTATTTTCAGCCCAAAACATCATAAGAAAATCTTCAAAAATAGTCCACACGCCTAGTACCTTACCTTTATCGTTAACCTCTTGTTTTTCATATTTTCTTCTTCAATCAACTTAATTGGCACATGGATAAGCTTAGAAACAGAAGCCATAATAATATCAAACTATTTCTGATAATTTTGAGCCACAACAAACTATATGTATAGCCTCAACACAACCCACAATATAGGAGTTGTATTCTCTTTTTGGATTAACTTTTGTGTTCAAGTTGGTGTGTAAACACTTGTATTTCACCTTGAAACTCTAATATATATAAAGGATGGACTTATTGTTACCTTAATAAATAAGAAAAATACAAAATCTAAGGTTACTTCACTTGAAGAATCCTCCAAAACAGCCACAAGATGAAGAACTACGATCTAGCAAGCACCATGAGATTTCTAGAGTTGGATTCATGTTTTATCATTGATTTTCACTATAGAAACATGGAGACTGTTTTGAGAGTATTTTGGAAGAGTATAGGGTCTGGTTGGTTTGAAACATGAGCCCAAATGAGCCCTGCCCCGATCTTTAAAGGTTGGAGAATCACCCACTGCCTAAGTGGGTCCAATTGGAATCTGCTTGTGCAGTTTAACGAAAATATGCATATCTCTCTATTCCGATGTCGTATTGACAAATGGAGTTAATGAACTAGACTCATAGACCTTCATTTTATATGTGGATCACCTCATAATTCTTCTTATATTGAGAGAAAAGCTCTGCTATATTTGACCTAATTTTCAGCATATTTATGAATGTAACTTGTGATGACTTTTCCTAACTTTTGTTTCAGAACTTGATTGACTTCAAAACGTAATACATGACTATCATACGACTAAAATAACTCATAAAATAACCTCCTTATCATGTTAATCACCCTAGTATCACCCTAAAAGTACATGTTACACATTCCTAATTTGTCGACTTTCGACGAAACTTATTTGCTTCAATTCGTTTAACTTCTAAGACTTCCAACCCTCTTGGTACTTTTTATCCATGATATTAAATATTTTTAACCTCCAAGGTAACATGATTAACTTACTTTATGGACTTTCAAAGATTATCTCATTTCTAAGCTTACATCAATTGACTTACAACGTACTTTTACGTACGAAAACATGGGGTGTAACATCAAAAGCCCTACTACAATTGAACTAGAATAAAAGACAGACACATGGAACTAGTTCTTCTATATGGTTCATGTAGCTCCAGGTTCGTACACTTTAAACACATAGGAATTGCTTGCAAAATCACTTGCTATTTTGCTCTGAATTCTTGCTTAACTTCAGCATTTGTGCGTCACCTGTAAAAGAGAACACAATTGAAACACATAGAGTTAGTAGGATTAGGATTAACTAGAGTTCTAATGCTTTACTCTTTCTTGGTGGAAGAGTTCTAGTTAACTTCAGTCTCTAACTCTTTTCTTATCTAGGATAAAGTTCTTCAAGTAAGGAGTCCTGCTCCTTATCAGTATTGCAAAACCCATATGCGGACTGCATATCTCACACTGAGATCGCAGATCGAGACAGATTTCTGGGCAAAGATCGACATCCAAAATACGGTCTTAAATGATGTCGCATTTATGCAATGCGGACCGCATATCTCACACGCTGACATTGTAGATCAAGACAGATTTCTGGGCAAAAATTAACGTCTAAAATACGGTCTTAAATGCGGTCGCATTTCTACAATGCGGACCGCAAACCATACCGCACACTGAATGCGGTGAAGGCTAGTGTTACAATCCGCGATGGCCGTATTAAAAATGCGGACCGCATGTCGGATTTGCGACAGAAATGCGATCGCATTTTAAACATGAAAGAGGCATTTTGTCCCGATTTTTGACCCTTTATAAATAGAAACCAGTAACCATTGGCTGTGTAAAACCCACTGTCGTTACCATCTAAGAAACATCTCCAAAACGCCCTAAATCACAGCAAAATCAGCCTTGAAAATATGTCCAAATGAGACTTGTTTGGACAGATTCTTAAAAGAGGGGATTTCGGCCATTTTAAACATATTTGGAGCTATAGAGCTCAGATTGAAGCGAATTTTGAGGCGACTTTCGGGAGATTTTCAAGGGAAACATCAGGCTAAGTGTTCTTAGCTCAACTTTGGTCAAATTTCCCCAGTATATTGCTATTTTTAGTATTTAATTGGTGATTAAGTTGGAAAAATTATGAAAAATCCTTAAGTTTAGAGTTAAGATTTGGAGGTCGACTCGATGTCGGAATTTGATAATTATTGTATGGTTGAACTCGTTTGGAAATAAGGGACCCGTTGATGTGGAAATTTCTGAGCTTCGAGAAGTAGGCCCGGGGCTCGGGTTTTGCTAATTTCGGAATTTCTTGGTATTTTTCGATTGTTTTCGCTTGGGCTTTGTTCCCCCAGCATATTGTGACGTATTCGTTCTGGATTTGGGTAGATTCGACGTGCGTGGAGGCCAATTCGAGAGTTAAAGGCATTGCGGGCTTGGGATTTAGCCGGTTCGAAGGTGAGTAGTGATTGTAAATGATGTTCTGAGGGTTTGAAACCCCGGATTTGTACGTCATAGTGCTATATTGAGGTGAGGCACGCGCTCGATGATGAGCGTGGGGTCGTTTACTACTGGGGATTGTGACTTGGTCCGTCCCGATCAATGATTTTCACCGCATATTTGACTGAAACTTATTTGTTATCATCATGATTTAGGCTGATTGCCATATTTGGGCTTCATGCCAATTATTTGAACCCTTCGGGGATTTTTATCACTCCTTCCTTACTATTTTGACTTATTGCTTGAACTTAGTCATGTCGTTTTCACTGTTTTACAACTCAGCCACTTTTACTCAGTTTTGAGACTTAAATAATATTTCAATGGTATTTTTGGGCTGAGAACTACTGTTTTACTATGCCGGAGGGGCTTGTGATGATTTTCTGACTGAGTGCGGCCGAGGGCCAAATGTGAGGTTTTTACTGAGTGATATGAGGCCGAGGGCCTGAGATACTTTATATGCCACGAGGTGGCTTGTGACTAATATGAGGCCGAGAGCCTGAGATACTTTATGTGCCACGAGGTGGCTTATGATGAGGCCGAGGGCCTATATTTATGCCACAAGGTGATTTGATATTGTGCTTGGGCCGTAAGGGGCCCCTCCGGAGTCTGTACACCCCCAGTGAGCGCGGGGTACCCATTGTGATGTGAAATATAGCCCGAGGGGTTGATATTGTACTATGTGATAGCCCGAGGGGCTGATATTGTTATGAGATTTGAGCCCGAGGGGTTGGTACTGTTTTATGATATTGCCCGAGGGGCGGATTTGTTGATATATAGCCCGAGGGGCGATGTTTTACTTCACATTATTTACCTGAAAAATTACATGTTTTACCTGTTGAAAGGAGATTTTACTTGATTTCTCACTGATTTACCGTTTTGAAATGATGTTTTAAATGCTTCATTATAAAATGCCTTGTACTTTACGTGCTTTCTTACTTTCAGCCATTATTTATATTTATTACTCACTGAGTCGGAGTACTCACATTACTCCCTGCACCATGTGTGCAGATTCAGGCGTTGTTGGTTCCGCTCGGGAGTGCTGACTCCTCTCGTCCAGGCGGTGATTCAAAGACTACGAGGTAGCTGTTGGCGTCCGCAGCCCCGTATCTCTCTTATCTTGTTGTTTTCATGCTCTTCAAATGGTTGTGCCAGATATTGTATTTAGTAGACTTGTTATTAGGATCCATAGTTGCTCATGACTTATGACACCCCGGTTTGGGCTGTGAGGATGGTTTTATTATGGTTAGCTACATTTCTGCGAATTTATTGCTATTAAATCATGCTATCATTGTTTTCATGTTAATTAACTGCTTAAGATTAGATGTTGTTTGAATTGGCTGGCCTTGTCTTCAAGAGAGGCGTCATCACGACCGGGTTCGGGGTTAGGGTCATGACACACTATGTGTGATCGGACCCATAAGTTTTATATTGAAAAATTGTTTTTTGATTTTATTTTTTATGTCTCGTGTATGATTGTCAGTTTAAATGTTAGATGTATTTATAAAATTTGTAGAGATTGTTAGAGTTATTACATTCCGTAACAAAAATTGATAACACCGCTCTAGCTCATATCAAGTAAAGATCTTGTTAATTCAAGATTATTTTTGTCCAATATATTATAATTGTAATTACTTATTGTTGTAACAACTCAAGTCGTCCATGTTCTGTAAGGAAAAAGTAAATTTGATTGATTCTATTATATGTATTCCATGATTTAAGAATAGAAATAGCAATTGGCTTAGACATTCGTTTATTCCCGATAGACAATTGTAAATTAAAAAATTATCAATTGTGATTTTATTTTTCATGTCTTATGTACGATTATCAGTTTAAAAGTTAACGTATTTACAAAGTTTGTAGAGATTATTAGGTTTATTGGATTTTGTAAAAAAAAAAAAAAAAGGAGTTTACGCGTTCTAACTCACATTAGTTAAAGATCTTATTAATTCAAGATTATTTTTGTCCAATATATTATACTTATAATTACTAATTGTTACCTCAGCTCAAGTTGCTCATAATCTATAAGAGAAAAAGTAAATTTGATTAAATATTTTAATTTATTATATTATATGTATTCCATGATTTAAGAATAGACATGGCAATTGGCTTCATCAGAAATATTTTAAGGAGTATTAATTTTAAGGTATGGTGCAAAAATTTTCTGTCTCACTTATAATTTAAATTTTGCTAATCACTATAATTAAATTGCATGCAAAAATAATGTATTATTTTTTAAATTTATATCCCATTTACTGAATTTAGAAATACTGTAAATAAACTACTTATAAAAGAATCTGTAAATAAACTCTTATATGGTATTAATATGTAAATTTGCAAATAAATAAAAAAACGATACACTTAAATACTAGATAAATTTAAGAATGATGGTCTGTGTGTCGTTCAACTCATGCAAGATAATTATTGTATATTGTGGCGTTAAAGCATTTTTAATCTTCTCAATCCTTATTTTTGATCCAAGTTATTCTTTTTAATCTATATATTTGGTTTTAACATGTAAATTTATAAATAAATTTTGTTTGATGTTATCAAGAAGAATATGTAAATAATCTGCATTTCAATATGGGACAAACTTGAAGAAAGATGGTGTGTATCAACTCATGTGAACTAATCATTATATACTGTCAGGACGGATCTACGTTGATCGTGCCGGGTGCTGAAGCACCCATTAACTCCGACGCATACTCTATATAATTATATAAAAAATACAGGGAATACTGGTATACAGAACTAGCAAGCACCCATTAAATAAAAAGTCTTCTGGGTGCTTTGGTTAAAAGGTGAGAATAGAATGCACAAATATGAAGTGGTTAGGGATCGATTCTTGCATAAATCAATTTTTTTATATGGCCAGAGAGTGAGCACCCACGACCTTAAAATTCTGGATCCGCCACTGTATACTGTGTAGATAAATTACATTTAGATACCGAGCAAACTTGAAGAAATATATGTTGCTCAACTCATGTGAACTAATAACTGTATATTGTGCATTGGTAATAAATTTTTCTAATCTGTTTAATCCTTATTATGAGTTCAAGTTTATATTCATAATTTTTCTTAAATTTATATTCTATATATTTTTATTAACAGATGTAAAATTCACGTGCAATGCACGTACATTAAAACTAATTAAAGATTTAAAGCGTAGTTCATGTTTTGATTACCTATAACTTTTAATATATTCTGGCCAAAAAAAATTATATAGTATCCTGAATAATTTTAAAATATAATATTTTAAACAAAGCGGGAGAAAAAAATGAAAAAAAAAAATTATATACAACTGACAATAGTCTATCATCAAAGAAGTAAAAGTGTAGTCATATTTTGATTGCATGTAGTTCTTAACTGGCCATATATGAATAATTCTAAAATCCAATTTTGTGAAAAAAGATGGAAAAAAATGAATAATATAAAAATACAACTCACTATAGCTGGAAACAAGGTAATATTCTTAATTTGATCGTGTATATCTATATAATTAGAATAATGTAAATTTTTCTCAATATTTTTGTTAATTTTAATAGAATATAAAGGATTTTTTCAATGTTACTTCTAACAAAATATAAAAGATGAATAAACTATTATTACAACCTTATTATTAATTTTTTTTATAATATATTCCGCTATTAATCGTATAAAAAATAAGATAATCAAATAACTTCATGAATTGAAGGCAAAACTTATAAGACATATGAGGTATGTGGGGTGAGAATTATTTTTTTATTAAGCTACCTAAATCGATTAACTTTGATATTGTCAAGACCTTATACTATTTTATTTTATATTGGATTTCGTAGCTCAAAATATTATTTAATAATATTATATAATCTTTTTAAGTTGTGTATTCAGTGATATAGGGTACATGTACGAATTTGTTACTTTATATATATATTTTTTATTGACTGATGCGATGCTCACGTGCAACGTACGCACACTATAAAATCAGTGTCACAATCCCAATTTCCTTCCGTAGAATGTCGTGATGGCACGTTATCTCTGCGACTAAGTAAATCTACTATTTATTAACAATTGAACGGATATAACTAACAAAATACTTAAAACCAGGCTGATAAACTCATGTAACTTCTGAAAAATGGAGTCTCAACCGTACAATTCCCAAGAACCGTGGAACAAAGTCATAAGCTTTATTGAATAAACTAAAATATCTAATACATCACCGTTTGAAATAAAATGCAACAGTGAACGAGAATAAGGGAAGGTGAATTTGGCATGCACACCCGAGCAGGCATACCTTGAAATCTTCGATAAAGGCAGCTAGCAGGTAGTCTCTAACGACTAGCATGAGCAGACGTACCTGGATCTACACAAAAATATACAGAAGTGTAGTATGAGTACACCACAGCGGTACCCAGTAAGTATCGAGCCTAACCTCAGTGGAGTAGTGACGAGGCCAGATCAGAACACCCATTAGAATATAAATAAACAATATGAAAATGTAATACATGTATATAATGGGACGTAAAGAAACAACTGATACAAAACAAGATGATAATATGAACTAGTACCGAAAATCAATAATGAAAATAACATAAAAGAAGCAACTAAATGGGCTACAATGATTATGTACGAACAACAATTGCTAGAACAATAAAGAATGAAACAATAAGAAATATTCCCACCGAAACACTTTGCAACATGAAATAAACAACAAGAATTACAACGAGGTACTTCCTCGTGTATAATGAAATCAAAATCGAGGTACATCCTCGTATCATCAAGAATCACAACCGAGGTACCACCTCATATTCACATTTCTCAATTTCAATCACAATCTTTCCTTATACCCCTGCGTGAGCCTTACATTTGAAATAGGTTTTGAAAATAGTTTTCCCGAAATAGCTACACGCGCTTTAACCCACCATATGACGCCGTATGGCTTCACGTAGTTCTCCTACTAGCAACACGCATATAAGTCCCACCTTATACCGCCAGATGCACATCAACTTTAAGCCTTATACCGCCGCATGCGCGTCAATATCATATCACTATAACAATCGCACCACAAGTGCCCTTATATCACAACTTGCCAACAACAACAATACCAATGTTTTCACATCAATAGCCCATGACTCCACCACAACGTATACAATAATATCAACAACAACAATAATGGATGTAAAATACTCAATAAGATAGATGTCTCAATAATAACTAACTTCACCTCAGCGTGTTAATGACTTTCACAACTTCAATACTAATTAACTCAACAATGAGAGAAATAATGTATAACCATGATATTAGATAAAACTAACTCACAATAAAAGAGATGACATTTAGCAATGCGTTTCAAATAGTGAAAATCAATAAGGAAAGGGATAACATGAACAATTACTTCAAGTAAATGATAATCAATAAGGAAAGAGATAACACGATCAACAACTTCAAATAATGATAATTAACAATGAAGAGATAGCATGTAACAATAAAAAGGCAACAAGTTCAACTAAAGCATGAGAGCAAATGATCAATTAGGAGGTAGAACAAGTATTAACGAAATCATTTAAGGCATGTAAAGGTAGACTAATACAAGTACGAATAGATTGACTAAGAGAACCTGAACATGATATGACATTCAATTAAAGAATAAAAATAGTCTAAGTAGCCTAAACGGGTCAAATAACGTACAACCCGTGTACCCACTCGTCACCTTGCGTGCACGGATTTCACTTAGCACAATGAAATTAAACAATACCATTCCTAAGGGGTAGTTCCCCCACACGAAGTTAGGCAAGACACTTACCTCAACTAGGCCAATTCAACACTCGAAAATAGCTTTTCCCTTAAAATACGCTTCCACTCGACTCAAATCTAATGAAAATTGACTTAATATCATCAAAAAAAAAATGCCAGGGAATGCAATTGCAATAGATAAAGCTAAGATCTTTACGCTTTTCCCAAAAAGGCAACATAAGTCAACCCGGGGCCCGCCCGATCAAACCCAAGTCCAATGGTATATTCCGTCTATCCATAACCCCAGGGGTTCATATATGTGATTAGATTCAAAATTCGAGTCCAAATCGACTCTCAAAACTCAATTTCTTATTTTTCAAAAACTTGACAAAGTTTCACAAATTTTCACTTTGATTCGCATGATTTTGATATTAAAATCTAAGATATGTTGATGGAATATGATTAGAAATAGATTAGAATCACTTACCTAAGGTTTGTAGATGAAAATCGCCTCTCCAAATCGCCTCCTACCGAGTCTAGGATTCAAAAATGAGAGAATGAGAGATAAAATCTCGACTTTAGTCCTTATGTTCAGCTGCAATTATCACAATTGCGATATGAGTTAGCAATTGCGAACCCTCGCAATTGCAAAAAAAACCTCGCAATTGCGGCACTGAAGGCCTTGGAAGCCCTTCGCAAATGCGATGATGGGTTCAAAATTGCGAACCATGCTGTCCTTGCAATTGCGACAAAAACCATCACAATTGCGTACCTAGCTCAGCCCAGATATTCTTCGCAATTGCGACCAAGGCATTGCATTTGCGATACCTGAAGTTGCCTGCTATGGTCGCAAATGTGACTCTGGTGTTTGCAATTGCAACACCAGACTTCCATTTTCAGTCCAAAATCTTCCGAAATAAGTCTGAAACTCGTTCGAGCCTTCGAGACTCCAAACAAAACGTCCACACAAGTCTAAAAAACATCATACGAACTCACTCGCACGATCAAAACCCAAAAATAATATCTAAAATAATGAATTGAACTCTAAAATGCATGAAAAAATTCAAGAAAATTTTCAAGAACTTCTAGAATTACAACTAAACGTCCGAATCCTATCAAATCAACTCCAAACGATATTAAATTTTGCAGACAAGTTCTAAATACCATAACAGACTTATTCCAAGTCCCAAAATTAAATTTCGAGCCCGATCGCTAAAAGTTAACCTACAATCAAAGTTTTCAATTTTAAATTGTCAAATTTCGACAAATCAACATAAATCGCCCTACGGACTTTCAAAATCAATTTCGGGCTTACGCCCAAGTTCGAAATCACGATACGAAGCTATCATAGTCATAAAAATACAGTTTCGGGGTCGCTATCACAAAAGTCAAAGTTTGGTCAATTTTTTCAAATTTTAATTTCTAAGTCAAGTATCAAGGGTCCAAATCAACCCGAAAGCTTTCCGAAATGAAACTAACCAACTCCGCAAGTCATAAAATCGTAAACACGCAAGTGTGAAGAAATAAAAGGATTAACAAGGCACAATTACACAGAACGACCGATTAGATCGTTACAGCTAGTAACCCAAAATAGCGGCAAGTCATAAACTGATCACTCCTAACTTATGATTTTTTATCTTATAAATATTTTTGGTTTGACTCAGAGCTAGACAATTTAATTCCTAAAATGTTTCGTAATTCCTAAATTGCACTTTACAAAATAAAACTTCTAACTCCCTGTCCATTTCATTTTCGTCATTTGTCTGTTCTTCATATATACATATATGTTGGGCATTTTAGCCATGCTAATAAAAAAATGCTTATCAAAATATTTTTACCAAACACTTGTTTACACCTTTCATTCCCTTTTAAATATTCTTTTAGCTTTTTTAACTTGTTCAAAAATCATTGATTATTTTCAAAAATCAAGAAGGTATTAATGATTATTTCCAAAGTTACCCTTGTATATTAATTGGTTGAACAAATTTTAAAAAGTCTTTCAAAAACATATAAGGAGAAATAAAGGAACTTTCAGTAAAATACCCACTTAATTAATGTTTCAAATTAGTTCTTTTAATCCATTAATCAAAACTAATTCCTAATCTTCCTTATATAGTCTTGTATATGTTGATCAATCAAAGATTTAAAAAGAAATTAGTCCAGTGATATTTAATTCCTTTTCCTAAGACTACTAGAGTAATTTGCTTAATTATCCTTGAAAAAAAGTTGATGATGCAAAAAAAAAAAAAAAAAAAAAAAAGCAAAAGGGACTAAGAAATTAGATAACAGATGCTCCAAATTTTACTCTTTTATTTTTCGGTGAATATACTCCAGAGAGTTTATTAAAATAATTCCCAGAACATTATACTCATAAATTTGCTAATATAATTTCATTTATTTTGGAGGTTGACAAACTATAAAACAGGAGCATAGGCTGCCACTTCCTTGTGAACTACAACTGCATTTTTGGGGCATTTCACTTGCTGGATATTTTTTTATGGCTTCTAAAGCGCAACTGAAATTGCCACACTTATCGTCCACTGAGAAGCTCGTTGGACATAATTTTGGTGGTTGCCCTAAAATTATAAGACCAAACCAAAAAAAAAAAAAAAAAATTAGCCTTTATATCATGACAATTAAAAAAAAAAAAAAACAGTCTGGTGCACAAAATATCCCGCGTTACGCAGGGTCCGGGGAAAGGCCGTACCCCAAGGGGATATAATGTAGATTCAATCCTGATGCAAGTATCAATGACTGATTCTATGGTTCGAACCCGTGACCAAACTCGAACTCGTGAGTTATAGGTCTGTTTACCCTAAAAAAAGGTACAATTGATTGAGCACAAAGTAGACAATGGAATTAGTTTCCCGAATCAATTTAATTCATGTGGTTTTAAACCACGTTACAAATTAAATTATACCTTTTATTTTTAGGGTAAACAAGGTCACACAGAGACAATGGAATTAAAATTTGTGCAGAATCAAATCAAAATGATTAATGCTAAGAAGTAAGAAATTCATACCAAGAGAAGGAGCTGAGAAGCTCAATAGAAGAACAATAGAAAGTAGGGACAAAATACTGAAATTCTTCATTATTTATTGGAATTGATTCACACTTTCTGTATAATTGTTGTTGAAAATTGTTATGAATTACTTTGTACTCAACTGATCTTTTATAGTGCCAAAAGAAGAATATAAGAATATTGTAATATATGGGAAAAATTAATGTTTAAGGTAACAAATTTATCGGTTGGTATTGGACTTTATTTTTGTTAAAAAAGTTTTGGAAATTGAGATAATTGATATAGGATTTACAAAACTTTTGTACCAAAAATTTATTCCAAAACCCAAATGATAAAATACTTGTTACCTTATACATGCATTATTCTTTTTATCTATAAAAATAATCTTATATTCTACTTTTGGCATGATAAATTTGTTACCTTATACATTATTCTTTTTATCTATAAAAATACATCTTATATTATGCTTTTGGCACTATAAAAGATCAGTAGATTGAGCACTAAGCAGTTCATAATAACTTTAATTAATTTCAATGAAAACCATACAGAAAGTGTGAATGAATTCCAATAATTACTCTAGTAGACTTAGGAAATGAATTAAATATCGTTGGACTGGGGTTGGGTGGGTTAGGGGATTAAAAAAATATATATATTTTTTGGACTAATTTCTTGTGATTGCAAATTCTTACCTACAAGTGTCTTGCATGTAAATTTTTATTGCTTAATTATGGCTAAGTGATATGTAAATACAGTCAGACATCTCTTTAATATTATTGTTGTATAATTGTTATTCACTATAAAAATCAAGTTATTTACGGAACTAATTTTAATGCTATGTTATAATATATGTTCTTTATAATATTACTTTGCTATAACTGTCAAAATAATTAAAATAAATAAAGTTATTATAAAAAAATTTGACTCCACTACTTAACTTTAACTTCTATTACCGAACCCTTTTATTGCCTCGGAGGCTCTGGAGGCAAACTAAGAACTAATTTCACTAGGTAGACTAGGCATATCAAGTAATATAATACTTCCATCTTTGAACAAAAAGAAATTAAAGAAAGAGATAAGAAATGATTTATTTTTCTGAAACATCAAATATTTTAAGACAGATTCAGTTTATCAACAAGTATAAAAGTTAGTGTCAAAAGTACCTCTAAAATATTGTAGTCTTTAATTGTACTTTAAAAGGCGTTGTCGGTGTGAGTCCTGCAGCGAAGCGCACCAAAAATGCCCAAAGGCAATGATGAGATGAAAGTCTCAAGAGGCGTAAGACCAGCAATTCGGGATGTATGTATGGGCGTTAAAAATGCATTTTTGTAGTGAGGCGTAATAACTTTTTTTTCTTTTTTAAAATTCAGCTCCAGCACTTCAAAAGTTCTTTTAAGCCCAAGGGCTTAAAAACTACTTTTATTAAGCTAATCCAAATGGGCTCTAAGTCCCTTTTCTCAAGTAAGAACAAGGTAAAAAATGCATAAATTTATATTTGCAACCATCACTTTTAACTTTAAAGCATAAAAAATGCTAAATAATACTAACCCAGACATTAACAAGCATAATTTTAATAACTCATAAGATTTACACACTAAGGTCGGATCATAATCTTAGATAAAGTCTAACTACTCATAATAAAAGACATCGAAAGATGAAAATAAGAAAAAATCAAAACATAATATCAAAAATAAAAGAAAGAGTGGAAGATCTTCTCTAATTATAGCTCACACTTGCAAAATAGCTAAAAGTAACTAACTCCTAGCTCCTATAGTGAAAAGATGCCCTGAAAGTCATAAAGTTCTATTATAGGGCTCTCGAAATCTCTAACAAAAATGCCCTTCGGAGGGTTTTGCAGGAACGCACTTCAGCTTTCGCGGCTGCACTTTGAGTTCTGTGGACCAGAGGAGGCTTCAGAATTGTTCAAGTGCTTATACTCTGTTCTTTCAAGCTTGTCAGTGCGAACCTGTTTTGCGGACCAAAGTGCGATCGCACTTTTTTTTCTGCGTACTGCACTTTTGCATAAAATTCCTGATGCTTCAATTCTCCTTCTGCGGCTGCATTTCTTCTATTGCGGACTGCAATTGCTTTTGCTATCGCAGTTGTAATTATATGGACCACACTTTTCTCGAAACTTCTCTTCTTCACTGAATTTGGTTAGAACATCTCCTGTTTGAGTCATTTTTCTTCATTGAACTTATACTTTCCAGCACACCTATAATTTAACCATTTTCATTATATTAGGAGACAAAATTAGTACTTTCAGACTAAAAATTATAATAAAAAGGCACTAATAAGTGGTTAAAATTCATACTTATCCGTGGGTACAGTATGTTCAGGTGTGGGGTTGAAAGGTGGCAAGACAAAGAGATCCTAGGATTGTGACGAGGACACAAAACTTGACTGAGTCTACTGGAATTCAAAATTGTTGTGGTGCAGGGGAGATGAACTGTAGTAGGATTGTCGATGCACCAGATAATGGGTTGGATACACCTTTATCCTGCATGGCAAATGAGAATTTATGTTCATCAAATATGACATAACGTGAGACAAAGAATTTGGTGGTACGGGTCATAACACTTATATCCTTTGTGAGTTTTACTATACCCTACGAAGATGCATGGTTTGGAGTCAAGGAAAATATCGGCAATCATGTTGGAAAATAATTTGGGAGAGCAAGACAACAAAACAGTCAAACACTCACAATTCACTTTAAAAGTGGAGAAGAAATAATGTTTCTCATTCAACTTGACTTGCACCAAATGGCTAGAGTACATGGGTATTTATAGGATTCTTCCTACATGTATCTAGCCTAATCTCCATGTAAACACATTAACTAAATTCACATTAGTCTACACTAGTTCATAGATCTCATAACGAAGTTCACATGCATCAAAACACTAACTTAGTTCATGAACTAATATGAACTAATCTAAACATATTTAATATAAATGTGAACTAATGGAAACAAGTTTAATATACTATTATAATTTTTAACATCCCCCCTTAAACTTGTTTCATCACTCCAAGCGCCATCCTTAGCTTTTGAAAAACTTCAATCTTCAATGGCTTGGTGAAAATATCCGCAATTTGATCTTGCGACTTCACATGCTCAAGCTCCACAACTTTATTAGATATACAATCTCTAATAAAGTGATATCTTGTATCTATATGCTTGCTCCTTTCATGAAATACCGGATTTTTGGCTAACTCGATAGCCGACTTGTTGTCAACAAAAATCTTTGTGGCATCCTTTTATGGTTGGTGAAGTTCCTCCAACAAACTTCTTAACCAAATTGCATGACAAACACATGAGCAAGCTGCAACATACTCTGCCTCACAAGTTGACAAAGTAATAATTGGTTGTTTCTTAGAATTCCATGCAAAAGCAGAATTTCCAAGAAAGAAAACAAACCCAGTAGTACTTTTACGATCATCAATATCACCAGCCCAATCACTATCACAATATCCCACAAACTTAGAATCTTTAGAAGATGAATAAAGAATTCCATAATCAAGCGTATCTTTGATGTACCGAAGTATTCTTTTTGCTACCTTTAGATGGGAGGTAGTAGGAGCTTCCATAAAGCGGCTCACAAGTCCAACACTATAAAGAATATCCGGCCTTGTACATGTCAAGTACCTCAAGCTTCCAACAAGACTCTTGAAAAATGTGGGATTTACATTTTCTCCATCTCCATGCTTGGATATTTTAACTCCATATTCAACGGGGGTGCTCACGGGATTGCAATTATCCATCTCGAACTTCTTGAGAATTTCCTTTGCATATTCTCCTTGAGAAATAAAAATCTCATCCTTCCCTTGTTGCACTTGAATGCCAAGATAGTAGGACATTAAGCCAATGTCCGTCATCTCAAATTCTCTAGCCATTGCTTCCTTGAATTCTTCAAACGTCTTAGGATTATTTCCTGTAAATATCAAGTCATCTACATACAAGCAAACAAGTAGAATGTCACCATTTTTAGCAATTTTTACATAAAGTGCATGTTCATGTGGACATTTTGAAAAACCATTTGCTTGAAAATGTTTATCAATTCTACTATTCTAAGCCCACGGAGCTTGCTTCAACCCATATAAAGCCTTTTTCAAGATCAAGACTTTATTTTCTCGTCCTTCAACCTTATAGCCCAAAGGTTGATCAATATAGACTTCTTCCTCCAATGCACCATTCAAAAAGGCTGACTTCACATCCATTTGATGGATTTTCCATTGATTTTGGGCGACTAAGGCAATGACAAAGCGAATTGTTTCTAAACGAGCAACCGGTGCAAATACCTCTTTATAGCATGGACTTGGAATAGGAGGGCGTCTCAATGATGTCTATCACACCGGTTGCCTCCTTTGGAACAAAAACAGCTTCTCGGGAGGTCACAGCCCCGGTCTCCACTTCGGCCTCTCTAGTCAGAAAGGGATCGGCCTCGTGGATCCTTTCCTCAGTTGCCACTTGCTCCCCGGCAGGGATCGATCCATGAGCGACAAAGATGTTATCTTCTTCAGACTTATCCCTGAGCCGGCGAAGCGAGTTGGAGTCTGGTACCCAGGATTTTGTATCTTCTTGGTCTTACGAGCCCGGAAAGCTGCCCTCTTTTTTGGCTTCGCCTTGGGAACTGGGGAGCCCGAGGACTTTCTTTTCCTCTTCTTCTCCCTCGCAATAGCCTCGTCCCCTTCCAGCGGCCTAAGTTCGGTGGTCAAGTAATATAATACTTTCGTTTTTGAACAAAAATAAAGTAAATAAAGTAATTAAAGAAAAGAGATAAGAAATGATTTATTTTTCTAAAACGCTAAATATTTTTAAAAAAATTAAATGCAATTTATCAACAAGTATAAAAGTTAGTGACTGTATACGGGTGAACTAGAGGCTAGCGCACACCCCGACTTCCCAGTAAGCAAACGAAGTAAGAGTATGAATGTATGAGATCGAGAACGAATCTGAGAACTCTTTGAATCGAAGCTGGAGCGGGGTGCTCGCCACCTGGCCTAACAAGACAACACTCCCCGAATCCAGAACGAGCTCCAAGACCTCGGAAAGCACTACAAATGATTGCTCACGGCTAATAGAGGGCCGTGATATCCGCACCCAATGGGATATCACGGTGCGGATCTCGTTCGATGTCGGTAGTGTATCAGTAATTGACTAGAAAGGAGGATTTTACCTTTTTTAGAATTGTACTACGGATGAAATTCTCCTACTATATAAAGGAGATGCTTTTTATTCAATGGACACATTATAACACGTATACCAAGGCAATACAGAATTATTTCTCTGCTTTCTAACTGCTAAAAAGACTTTACTCTACTTTTGCTCTTTGTTCTCGATTGGCTTCGAACCCAAAGACCCAACCGAGGGCAGAAACTATTGTCTAATCCAAGTTCAAGATAGACCATAACGTTACGACTGTTTGATTATTCATTGTGTCTTCAAATCATTTATCTAACGTTCTTGATTATTTTTGTTGAATCAATCCACATATCTTTAAAACCGCATATAAATTCAATTGTAATTCATTTTAAAGGTAAACACTGACAGTAGTCTTTAAATGTACTCAGGTAGTCGTTCTTATAAGATTATATTATATCAAGTAAAGTTGGATGACCATAAGATAAAACGATTTCTAAAAATAGGAAGCATCAAGTTTTTGGGATTGTTACACAAATAGTCGGTCAAATATTCATTATTTACTTTTTATAGCAAATATATATATATATTATACATTGATTATACACAGCTATACATATCTTATATATGAACTACACATTTATTATATATTCGCCGGTTATTTTTAGTTTAAGAGATTAGATGAGAGGTATTTTTGTTAATTCTTCATTTTTTTTTTTTTTTTTCTGAATCCCTGGTTATTATGTTTCGCTACTGTAGTTAGGGATACTCTCATCAAAAGATAAAATCGACCTATACCAAATAATTACATTTTACGAAACAATACGTTCAAAAGAGACACAATTCAAGAGGGAATTGAATTATACAGTACATGACCTTAATATATTGAAATTCAATAGGAAAATACAATTCTGAGAGAAAAACAAAGGAATAAACAAAAACCAAATGAAGCTAAGCACTACAAAGACAAGGACCAAACAATTCAACATGCAGTCTTTACGTTAATTAGAGCCTAGCTAATTGCTGTATATTTATAGGATAAGCAAATGTCCTTGAGATGGAGCTGTATGATTTCTTGGCCAGGATAATATTTGCAACTTCAGTGGGATGAAAAGCATCCCAAAATATATATTTGGAACGATCATCACATGGCTGTTGCAGAGGAAGACATGTTATCTGCCCATTGTTCCTTCCCACTCCACAGCATCCCTTATCCACCACTTCAAATCCTATATATATATATATATATATATATATATATATATATATTGCAGAGAATTAGAGATCATGGAAAAATGAAATAATTGCATATATCGGTGTTCAATGGACGGGTTGGGCTGATTTTAAACAGGTTAAAATGAGCTGAGTCAATAAATGGGCGGGTCAATAACCCGTCCAAAAGTTACTTGGCCTAAGATGAACTAGTCAAGGGCTAAAATTTAGGTCATAACCCAACCCGACCAACTCTTAATTAATGTACGTTATTTTCTTAAAATTTAGGTCATAGCCTAACCCAACCAACTCTTAATTAATGTGTGTCATTTCCTTAAAATTTAGGTCATAGTCCAACCCGACCAACTCTTAATTAATGTGCGTTATTTTCTTATGAATTAATTAATTACCAATTAAGACTTTTTTTTCTTTTGTTATGGTCATATATAATATATCAAATAAAAAAGAATTATTTTAAAGATATTTTAGCAAAATTGTTCATGGATCAATTTGGACTAAAAATCAACCAAACTTTAGATGTGCTAAGTCAAAATAAACTTAGTTTAACATTGGGTGGATCAATGAACGGCCCAACTTGAACAGGTTAGACGGGTTGAACAGGTTTGGACTTAAATTGCCACCCCTAACTACATATAACTTGTTAATACTAGAAGGCGTTTGGACATAAATTTATTGATATTTAAATAACAAATAGTATTTGAATATTTACCATAAGTTTTTGCATTGACTACAAGATCTTTGGTGCTTTCAAAGGAATCCAAGAAGACAAACTTTGCTCCTGGCAAAACCTTATTGAAACGAACAACCAGCTTTTTGAGTCCAGAGTTAAAGAGGAGAATAGCATTGTTGATCTCTTCATTACATCTGCTGTCATTTCCATCGTACCTTGCTAGCTCGTAGGGTATGCATCCTATTTGTCCTACTCCTGTGACCACAACTTTCCGAGCTCCTAAGTTATATAATTCCTGTATACATGAAAAGATTATTAGTTTACTTGAAAATTAAGGCAGGTTACCTGCTACGTACAACAGGTAAAAGTATATTGCTAGTCAGTGGCGGATCCAGTATTTTAAGGTCGTGGGTGCTCACTCTCTGGCCATATAAAAAAATTGACTCATGCAAGAATGAATCCCTAACCACTTTATATTTGTGCACTCTATTCTCACCTCTTAACCAAAACACCCAGAAGACTTTTTGTTTAACGAGTGCTTGCGAGTTCTTTATACCAATATTCCCTGTATTTTCTATATAATTATATAGAGTTTGCGTCGGGGTTAATGGGTGCTTTAGCACCCGGCACGGACAACGTAAATCTGCCCCTGTTGCTAGTATAATTTTTCAGTGTTAGTGTATATACGTTAATCCGTTTTATTATTCCCTCTATTCTATATTATATCTGGCTTTTTGTTTTTTAGTTCGTCTTCAAAAGTAATTGCACTTTTCCAGATTTAGAAAAAATTAACCTTAAATTTCTCATTAATTTTACTTTTAGTGACATGCTTTTTTAGCCATAGAAATATTAAGATATATGTTTAAAAGTAAAATCCATGCCTAGTGAAATACCGCCACGTAAATGAAACGGGAAAGTGATAACCCCTTAAAGAAGAATTAACCTAAATAACCATCCATCCAATTGCTTAAACTAAACATGACCGCCCACAGTATAATATCGTACAATAATCCATTATAATATATGTATAATCAGTGTATACGTTAGTAATTAATATAAAGATCCCTAGTCTAAAAGGTTATCAATTGCTTGTTCATTATAAGAAAAATGTGACTATTTAGTTGGTATAAGTTTGAATCCACTAACCGATAGTTGCTTGCAATAATCTTGAAGAAGTGCAGTAGCATAGGCTTGTGGTGTGTACTGTGAATGAGTTGAGTAATAATCAGTCATGAAGTAATTATTGAGGTAGTCATTGCTTCCCAATCCTGAGTAGAAAATACACTTGCTCAAATAGGAATTTAATGTGTTGTTATTTCCTCTGAATAATCTCCTCAGCTCCTCAGCAGTTCTTGCAAAGTTTTCTACCTGTTGGTTCATTGGCATATGATCTCCCTACATTCAGACGAACAATTATTGTTAAAGAAAATTTTAAAGGATTTAACTGATAAATGGACATTGGGCCTAACTCAACCCCAAAAGTTAGCTTGTGAGATGAGGATTGCCCAAGACCATATAGGGAGACCAAAGACCTCAAATCCCACCGAGGTGGGACAACTCAACACACCCCCTCACGCCCAGGTCTGCACTCTGGAGCGTGGACAACATAAATGGGGGCCCAACATCGGTAACAATAATTAGGCCCAAGGTCCATTTATCATGGTATCAGAGCCAGACCCATCCCAATTATTGTTACCGATGTTGGCTCCCATTTATGTTGTCCACGCTCCAGAGTGCAGGCCTGGGCGTGAGGGGGTGTGTTGAGTTGTCCCAAATCGGTGGGATTTGAGGTCTTTGGTCTTCTTATATGGTCTTGGGCAATCCTCATCTCACAAACTAGTTTTTGGGATTGAGTTAGGCCCAAGGTTAATTTATCATTAACTTCTATAGCATTAATAGTACAAGAAACTTTTGTACTGTAATTTAACATGTTATAACAGGTTACACGTCTTATGTTTTCCAAGTAACTACTTGTTACCAAAGTTAATTGAGTAGTTATCCTTTTTGGTGACCTTATTGCATACAAGTCTCTTACGCTGTCAGTTACAGAAGTTAAACTCGAACTTACAACATATTAGGAACAATATAAACCAAAAATTTTTGAAGTTTTATATTTATGTATACCAAGTTATTTCCCGTTTCGTCTCGAATTCCTGCAGCTCCTGATGCATAATTTGCTCCTCTCAATAGTGCTCGACCACGAACTCTTGCGTAGGGAGGAATATAGTTGGGAAAGCCAAGAAGTTGAGCTGCATTTTATCCCAATATCCAAATGCACAATGTTCCAAAAGACATTAGAGTAATGCAAAAAAATAAAAATAAAAAATAAAAAAATGGAATATTTGTACATCGGCTCTTCTAGCTAGTCTGATTATCCCTGTCTTTGTTTATGTCTCAGGTTGGAACAAATTACTATAATTCGTCCCCGCCTACGGATCAGTCGACATTTTTTACAAATTTTACGAACGGAAGCTCTTGTTTTCATAATTCCCATTCCTTACCTTAATTCTGAATCTATTTCTTGGAAGAAAATAAGTTTCTTGAAATTTGCATCTTGAATTGTATTCCCAAAAAAATGGTGAAGTTGAAAAACGATACTATACCTTTTTGAGCCGCACATACACAAGAGGAATTCCTTTCTTGTCCAATACAAAATTTAATATTGGTACTATAAACTTATAGCATAACAAGCTGATTAAAGAAAGAGTTAAAGTTATATACAACGTCAGCGTAATCTTAAGGTGTTAAGAAATATGTACCTAAAATATCGACATAAGTACGACCATTAGTAAAACGACCAGTGGCGCCTTGTGGGAAGTCTATGCCATAAGGCATGTAATTGGCCCTAGCAAGAGTAAGTATCCCATTGTTGTTGCCATTGTCAACAAGTGAATCCCCAAATATGAAAAAACAAGGAACTTGGGGCTCTTGTCGTTGTGACCAAGCCTTAGTTGTCAACAAGAAAAAAGATAAAAATGCCAATATAACAAATTCAAAGAATTTCCCCATTATTATCTGTAGAAAGATGAAACATATATTCTTAAGTATTGGTCTTTGTATTTATAGTGTAAGGCAGAGTTTGTTTTCTGTTACATATTTTTATGGAGTTCATGTGCCAAATTTGATAAGGCAAGACTTTCAACTCGTGAAAGTAATGCAAGTAGATAGCTTTTTTTAGCTGTTATATATACTGTGAATGTGTGAGTATTATATATATAGCGGTGACAGTAACTGCATCTCGTGATCACTGCTTACAAAGGCTTTAATTTGTTCCTTATATAGAAGGCGATACATTAATGAGGAATGGAAATACATACCATATGACAAAAATGAAAAGAAAAACTTAAAAAGATGAAGTCACACAAAAGAAGGATGCTTATTGTATAGGGTCGGATACAGTCAAGCGCATAAGAAAGGTCGACCTCGAATACAGTCCGAGGTCGGACTGCTTTGAATCGGAACTGGCATTTCGGAAAGGAAAGCTCGAGGTCGGACATCATTAGATCGGAGCCAGAGCGGTCGGAAACGGACGGTTGAGACTGATCTGGATAAAGGCATCTTATGGTAAAAGTATCAATTTCGTGTAACGGAAAGGCCGGAAATCTCGTAGTAAACACTTGTGTATATATACGTTTTAGCTAATGCTTCATATTCAACGACAACAAATTCAGTATAATCCTACAAGTAGAGTCTGGGAAGGATAATGTATTCGTAGACTTTACCCCTATCTTGAAAAGGTAGGTTATTTCCGATAGATCCTCGGCTTAAGAAAAAATAAAAAAGAAAAAAATAAGAAACACTAGCAACATGTAGTAATATAACATCAAGATAGCAAGAAAACCAAAACGAAAGAAATAACAATTAATAATAAAAATCTAAAAATAAAAAAATACAAGACTAACGCTAATATTACTAGTATTAATAAAATACTAGGTGTTGCTTCACATGCTACATAAATATTGTTTTCTTTTCCTATCATAAGAAGAGTTTCAAGCTTCAACCTGCAAGAAAATAAGGATTTGCAAAGAATCGATCACAATATGATTATATGAAAATAGGAAAGAGTTGTACCCTCTCTATTCCACTTTATATTACATTAATTATTTGCTTTTTGGTCTGCTTAAAAAAAAAACTCTTTTTTATATTTGAAAATAATTTAATTTTAAAATTTTTCAATATATTTCTAATAATATAATTTTATAACCATATAAATGTTATTTTATATTTAATACAACAAGCTTCAAAAGTTTATAATCACACAAATACCAAAATATATTTAAAATAATAAGTTTCAAAAGTTTATATATATATATATATATATATATATATATATATATATATATATATATATATAACTTTTGGAACTTGTTATACTCGAAGACAATGCGATATCAATTTATAGGTTAAAGAACAAGGCTACGTCGCGGTCTGCCTTGACAAAACTCAAACCTCGCTTAATAGTACTCCCTCGGTTTCAATTTGTGTTTGTTAGGTTAAAACGGTTAAAAAATACTCCTAACATGATGTGATTAAAGGCATACAAAATTTATTGAATTTAAATTTAACAGAATGTCTTGAACTATATTTTAAATATATAATAGTCCAAACAAATATATGGGCCAATTTAATTAAATTAATTATATTATATCAATATACATGAGTTAAATAAATAAGTTCAAATTCATTGGCTAGTGTATTTACTTAGGCTACAAATGATAAGCCCGTTTTATTAAGCCCAAGATGTCATCTTCCCAGATGTCCAGTATTGTGCCACGTGTCAAACGATATGGCACGCCAAGTCAAACGGAAGAACCAGTAGAGTCATGACACCTATCAAAATGATAAGGCATGCCAAATTGAATTAAAAGACCTATAAACTTGCGCCCCATGTGCAAGTGATATGTTCTGGCCAATCAAATACGGCTTTATCACGCTTTAATCTGATTTGTCGAAAAGAGTTTGTTCTCATTACAACTCTTCTCTTCCACAACTATAAATATGAGTCTTCATAACTCAGAAAAGACACCAGAAATTATAACAAGAAGCAAGAGAGAGCTCGTGGATCAAACGCCGTAAACTTCTCTACAAGCTTCAAATTTCAAGCAATCAAGTTCAAATTTCAAGCAATCAAGTTTAAGTTCAAGAAGTCAAGATCAAGATCAAGAACAAAATCAAATACAAGGTGTTCAAGTTCAAGGCTACTTGTTCATGATAAATCACTGTTTGTGGCGTCTATCAAGGCATTCGTGACGAATAAATCAAGTCAAATTTAAATTTAAGATCAAGCTCAAAAACCCTTGAATTTATTTACTGCTAGAAAGAAGAATCAAAGAAATCATAGAGATTGTACCACTCATTTTATTTGAACTAAAATGCTACGATTGCTGCAATATTTTTTTGGTCTCGATTATTTTCTTGACACAAATTTATTGTCTACAAATTCTAGCATGCCCTGTGGGACAATCTGTGCCTTTCATCTCAACTTTTCAATCACCAAAGTTCAAGAACATCGAAATGGTTTCACAAAAAATCTACTCCAGATCAACTTCCACTAAGGCTGTTAATTCCAAGTTCTATACTAATCTAGAAAGCATCCTCGATATTACATTTGGAAGCTTTAGGCTAGTTGCAACGAGCAAAGCAAGCTCTTTTGGATAATAAGCACTCCAAGAGTCATCTGCATCAACCCCTATTTTTGGGCGTTCGCCCTTAAAAGGAGCAAGATCCTCTACAAAAAAATACGACCCAAAAAGGGAACGGCGTCATCTAAAAGATCAAAAAGGTTCTTGTGCAGCTTAGTTTATCTAAGTTCAAGAAATCCTTCATGTAAGCCGATGATGATGACTTGAGGTTTATATCTACTGTAGCCTTCATTAATAAGACCTTTATGCTATATCCCAATTATGATCCATATCATTCTTTATCCTTTACGGAGATCATGCAAACATTGGTTATTGAAGCTTTTACTATAGATGAACAACTTGTAAATTTGAAGAAAGCAGTTGAAGTCTTGTCAAAAAGCTTTTACTGTAGATAATCCACACAAATACCTTTAAGTCTTCAAAGCTCACAAGCAAGAAGCCGAAGATAGCTCGTGGATTAAACGCCGTAAATTTCTCCACAAGCTTCAAGTTTTCAAGCAATCAAGTTCAAGTTTCAATCAACCAAGTTCAACTTCAATGAGTCAGGTTCAAGTTCAAGATCAAGAACGAAATCAAATACAAGACGTTCAAGATCAAAGTTACTTGTACATGACAAAATAACTAATCGTGAGGACCATCAAGGCATTTGTGACGGATAAATCAAATCAAATTTAAATTCAAGATCAAGCTCCAAGGCCCTGAATTTATTTATTGTTGGAAAGAAAAATTAGAGGAATCATAGAGATTGTAACATTCATATTAGTTGAAAGAGAATACTACGATTGTTGCCATATTTTTTTGATCTCGAGTTATTTTCTTGACGAAAAATTATTGTCTACAATGATATTTTTCGCGTTGGGTCAAATGCGCATAGTTTTTCCTAAAAGACCTCACACCATTAAGAGTATCCAACTCCTTATAAGTAGCTTTTTTTTTTCTATTGTCTATGTGGGACTTTATTCACACACACCCAATAGTCTGAACATTTGTGGAGTACGAGGATTAAATTAACTAATTGCGTGAATTCTGACATATTTTTTTATTTAAAAAAATTACGTATTTAGAAATTACTTAAACAGTATTGTAAGTCACAATAATTAACAATCCAAAATATTTAAAAACTATTTGTAAAAAATATGATCAAAGAAAATCTTATTTGGCTCCCCAAAATAGTAACAAATTTATTCTTTTTTAAACAGATGGAGTAGTATATTTGACCATGATGTTTAAAAACTAAACTTCAACTTGGCATGACAAAATTAATGGCACCAATTATCAAAATGATAATAATAAGAGATCATTTCTTTGCAGCCATAATCCAAAAGTGTTTCGTTTTAAAGAATTTAAGCCGTGTTACATCATAAATCATTTTTTCCCAAGCTCGTCTAAGCTCTAGCAGAACAAGTTCATAGAAGAAAAGATTTGTTAAATTAGAATATTACCTCGTCAATTTTAATTAATTATCTAATTATAACGTAATTTGTAAGTCAGGTATACATTATTTGGTTTAGCTTCTTTGATAAACACTTACGTACGTCTATTGCATGCATGTAATAGAATAAAACAAACGGTCATAATTCATGAACCATCTTTTAGGTCGATAAACGTGTTATTCGTTAAAATTCATCCAAATGCTATGATACTTTTTGTTGAATGATAGTGGTATTCGAGGCAACTATTTTATCGAGTACTTGCTACTTCCGCGAACACAAGTACCGAATAATATCTATTCAAATACTTTTCGTGAATGACAGTGGTGTCGGAGGCACAACTCAACTATTCTATCGAATACTTGCTACCTTCTACCAGCACAAGTACCGAATAACTCTTGTTATGATACTTGGAACAACCGTACTGACGGAAAATTGGAGAAAGCAGAGGAAATAATATTAAGAGTACTTGCTACTTTTTATCAGCACAAGTACCGAATAACTCTTGTTATGATACATGGAACAACCGCACTGACAGAAAATTGGAGAAAGCAGAGGAAATAATATTACAATGGATTTACCATATAATATACGCTGATAGTATATCATTCTTTTTAACATAAAGCAAAATAGATCTGTCTATCTATATATGATTAGGTTAAACCATTGACGACACCAAGCACAGAAACATCTGCTTCCACAATGCAGCAGTCCCCCACAAGGAAGCGTTTCTTTGGATCCTTGAATTCACTTAGCGTCATAAATGCCGGCCATCCCCAAATGTAAGCAGCAGCTGAAAACCAATATGAACCATCTGCAAGAGAAAAATGTCAAACTTTTCAAAAGAAAGAGAAATAGAAACCTATCAAATATATGCTGGGATTTAACAATAAGATTTGACTAAAGTAGATAAAAGAACGCCACCAAGATGCTAGGCATGAAAGATGACAAACACAAATTACCCATATTTGATATCCTTTTTTCTTTTTTAAACAAGGAAAAACTGTGAAAGTTTCTTGAAAAGAAACTTAAAATTGTCTATTCATTGCTCAATTGGGCAAGATTGACACCTAAAAGACTACTATAAAACATATCATCATTTTAAGCTCAGACATGATTGTTGAATTTGACAAGATTAATGTGAACTAGTATAAATATTTGAAGCCTAATTTTAGGAAGAAATTGGTAGATGCATTTTTTCATGCATTTATATTGCATGATTACACTTAATGTGATGTCATGCATGACATTATTAAAGTCATTTCTTATCTCCTAAAACATTTGAATCTTCTTTCTGTCTTGTAATATTTCACTTGTATTTTTAGAGTGAAATAAAGTTTGAGTTGATTGTGTCCCGAGAATTAGGTAAAGATCAAATTATGCCGAACATCATAAACTTCTAGCGTTCTTTTTATTATTGTCTGACTTATTACTTATAAGCTACCTTTAAATATAATAGTTGTGATTTAATCACTCTCTATATATTCGGCTTCCACGACAATTGGTATCAGAGCCAAGGTTCGATCTGCCTATGCTCTGTGGTTGCAGCATAGTCTGAACTTCCAGATCAAAAAAAAATAAATAGCATCTGTAGCAAAAATAGGAGAAAATAAAAATGAAGGGTTCACATCGGGTGTCAGTAATACGTCGTTGGCATCTTCGCTTATGACAAGAATTATGTCAAATGCGAAATTTGCAGTTGAAAATTTAGACGGGTCAGGACATATCGGGATTTGGCAAACTGAGGTTCTTGATGTCCTTTTTCAGCAAGGGCTAGATATTGCCATAGAATAAAAGAAACCAACAATAGTGAAGAAGGAGAAGCACCGTCGTGAGAACTCGTTCTCAAAACCAGATGAGAACGAAGAAAGGAAGATCGAAATCAAGATCCAGACCCAGCAAAGATGAATGCGCCTTTTGCCGAGAAAAGGGGCACCGGAAGAAAGACGAAGTTGAAAAACAAGGCCAAACCTACCAACGAGAAGGCTGTCATGGATTCAAATGCAGCTGATTATGACGACTGTGATTTTTCACTAGTTACAACTGAGCCATTCAGACCATGTGACATATGGTTTATGGATTCAGCTTGTAGCTATCATATGTGTCCCAATCTAGACTGGTTCGTTGATTTTCAAAAAGGAGAATGTGGAATTATTCACACCGCAAATAGCAATCCTCCTATTGCATGTGGTATTGGTTCAATCTAATTAGGAAACCATGATGAATTGATCATAACATTAACAGACGTTCAATACATACCGGAATTGAAGATAAGGAGGTAGAAGTAACCAAGCTATGGCACATGCGCTTAAAATAATTGAAAAATTTATCAGATTAAGGGTTGTTAAAAGGAGTAAAGACTTGCAATTTGGAGTTTTGTGAGCAATTTGTCAAGGGAAAACAGATAAGGGTTAAATTTGGAACAAATATCCATAATACTAAAGATATTTTGGACTATGTTCACTCTGATGTTAGGGATACTTCTAAAACACTTTCATTAGGTGGGAAACACTATTTTGTAATCTTTATTGGTGACTTCTCCCTGAGAGTGGGTGTACACTATGAAAACCAAAGATGAGGTGCTAGAAATTTTTCTCAAATTGAAGGCGATGATAGAAACTCAAACAGGCAGATAGATAACAGTGGAGAATACAATAAGATTTGTGGAGATGATAGCATTTTGAGACATTTCACCATCAGAAATATACCACAACAAAATGAAGTGGCAGAGCGTATGAACCAGACTGCTGGAGAAGGTTTGGTGTATGTTGTCCAATGCTGGCTTGGGCAAAGAATTTTGGGTTGAGGCAATAACATATGCATGACACCTCATTAATCGTCTACCATCTAACGTTATTGGTGACAAGACACCATTTGAAAAATGATATGGAAAACCTGCCGAAGATTATAATTTTTTGCATGTGTTTGGCTCAATTGCATATTATCATGTGAAAGAATCAAAATTGGATACGAGAGCAAAGAAAGCTATATTTATGAGAATTACTTCTGGAGTCAAAGGATACCGATTATAGTGTTCAGAGACAAGCAAAATTATATTCAGCAGAGGTGTTACCTTTGATGAATCTTCCATAACAAAGGTGACAATTGAAGATGTCAAACAAACTGATGGTGCTTCAAAGCAGGTGGAGTTTGAGGAAAAATTATATTTTTCAGCACAAGGAGAAAACGAGGAAATAATAAAAGATTTTTCCCTCGAAGAAGAGTCAGCAGAGAGAGAGATTCCAATTCAAGAACCGCAACAACTTGAATCAATTCCAACCAGCAAGCCAAAAAGAACAATAAAGAAACTTGTTCATCTCATAGAGATAGTGGCTTGTGCAGCCTTAATTGTAGCTGATGGTGTTCTTACCACTTATAAAGACGCGGTCCAAAGTCCAGAAGAAGATAAGTGGAGGATTGCCGAAGAAATGCAGTCCCTTCATCAGAATCGTACATGGAAATTGGTCAATCTCCCGAAGGGAAAGAAAGCAATTGGGTGCAAATGGGTATTTGCAAAGAAAGAAGAATTTCTTAACCAAGAAGATGTTCGCTACAAAGCAAGATTGGTGGCCAAAGGGTACGCTCAAAAGGAGGGAATTGATTACAATGAGGTATTTTCTCTAGTGAAACACTCCTCCATTAGAGTTTTTTTGGCTTTGGTAGCACCGTTGAATTTTGAACTAGTTTAGTTAGATGTAAAAAGTGCATTTTTACATTAGAGACTTGGAAAAGGAAATCTACATGACTCAACCAGAAGGAATCAAGTTCAAAGTTGCTAAAAAGGAAAATATGGTGTGCAAACTTGAAAATACGATTTGACAAGTTTATGTTGCGACAGAAGTACAGAATAAGCAAATACGATCATTGTGTGTATTTGCGCAAGCTTGAAGACGGATCTTTCATATATCTTCTCCTATAAGTTGATGAATGTTGATAGCTTCTAAAAGTCGAGAAAATTGAGAAGTTGAAGATTCAACTAAGAAAGAAGTTTGAGATGAAGGATTTGGATGAGGCGAAGAAAATTCTTGGCATAGAGGTAAAAAGAGATACACATTCAAAGAAGCTCTATCTATCTCAGAGAGAATACTTGAAGAGAGTAATCAATTGATTTGGCATGAATGACAACACGAAGTCGGTTAGCACTCCGCTTGCTCCTCACTTTAAGCTTAGTGATGCTATGTCACCGAAGAATGAAGCTGAACGAGAGTATATATCAAGAGTACCATATGTGAATGTCGTTGGTATCTGAATGTATGCCATGGTCTGCACAAGACATAATATTTCACATGCTACCGGAGTAAGCTAGTATATGCATGATCCAGGAAAGGAGCATTGGCAAGCTATAAAATGGATTATATTCGTAATACTATAGATGTTGGATTGATTTTTGAGCAGGAAGATAGTCAATATATGGTTGGATATTATGACTTAGATTATGCGGGTGAGTTGGACAAGCGTAGATCAACTACTGGTTATGTTTTCACTTTTGCAAATGCACCAATTAATTGGAAGTCTACTTTGCAGTCAACAATTTATTTATTTACTACTGAGACAAAGTACATGGCAATTACAGAGGCTATAAAGGAGGCAATTTGGCTTCAAAGTTGCTTAGAGAGCTTGGTATTGGTCAAGAAAGCAATCACACTATTTTGTGATAGTCACAGTGCTATCCAATTAGCAAAGAACCAAGTTTATCATGCAAGGACAAAGCACATTGATGTTCGAATTCACTTTATGCAAGATATTATAGAAAAAGGTGGAATCATGGTGCAGAAAATTCAGACTACAGACAACCCTGCCTATATGCTAACAAAAGTAGTGACTGCGATCAAGTTTCAACACTGTTTGAACTTGATCAACATTATTGAACTTTGAAGATTGAAGTTGAAGACAAATCAAAATTTATCAGTAAGAGAAAATTGAAAAAGTGAAATCTTGCCAAGGTAGAGACTTGTTGAATTTGACAAAATTAATATGAACTAGTATGAATATTTGAAGCCTCCTTTTAGGAAGAAATTGGTAGATGCATTTTTTCATGCATTTACATTGCATGATCACACATAATGTGATGTCATGCATGACATTATTAAGGTCATTTCCCTTCTATAAATAACAAGGGTTTTGTTCATTTGTAAACATCTTTGACTTGCCTTCTTATCTCCAAAGACATTTGAATCTTCTTTCTCTTTTGTAATAACTTGTATTTTTGGAGTGAAATAAAATTTGAGTTGATCGTGTCCGAGGACTAGGCAAAAATCAAATTTCACTGAACCTCGTAAACTTTTGGTGTTCTTTTTATTATTGTCTCATTTACTATTAGCTACCTTTAAATATAGTAATTGTGACTTAATCACTCTCTATATATTCGGCTTCCGCAACAATGACCTCGTGCATTTACCATAATTCCATCAACAACCAACTAGATGACTCGATTGTTTGCCAATGATTCAAAATGCCTTAGGAAAAAAGGTTTACTTCCGATTTCTTTTTCCTTTGATCGCTTTGCATTGCTAACATCTCCAACTCGGTATTGTATTTTAACCTCAATGCATACTACACCCACTCAACCATGAGAAATGACAATTCACTAAAACAAAATTCTTTTGTTTTGACATCTATGTGAGTGTGTGTGTAACATTATATCCTCTTTCAGTAACCTACAATGTAAACAAGACTTGGTGTATATGAATCATATTGATGACACGAGGTCTGTAATAGGCAATGAGATTATTAAGGAAGTGGTCAACATTGAGTAGAACTTCCAATATGGGATAATTACTCTACTTTAGCCCGAGGCTCCTGCTTAAAATTAGAAATGTTAATGATATGTGCAGCACAAAAATGTCTGTACCACCCTTCAATGGGATACTTAAATCGACACATTAAAATTAGCAATGTTAATGATATGCGCAGCACAGAAAGTGGTCAATATTGAGTAAAACTTCCAATATGGGATAATTACTCTACTTTAGCCAAGGCTCCTGCTTAAAATTAGCATGTTAATGATATGTGCAGCACAGAAATGTCTGCACCACCCTTCACTGTGATGCTTAAATCGACACATTACCTACATATGCGGGAACCAAAAAACAGTTCAATAAATAAAGAAACAAGAGGACGTACCAGTCATCTTGCGATATTCACCACTAATCTGGTCTTTGACAGAAATGCTACATTTTCCCTGGACCCTTTTCTGACAATCAAATCCTTTTGCATCAACTAATTCAAGATAGATGGAGATGTTCTTGCCATTTTGTCCACTACAACCCGTAAGATATAGCAAAAGTTTCCTGCATCCAAACACATCAAATTGTATTTACACTACAAAGAGAAGAATGTGTGAAAGAAAGAAAAATATATATGACAGATAAAGGACATGAACAACTATACCATTTATAACCGCCAACAGTAAACTCCTCAGAAAACAACTCAGTCTTCAATTTTGTGAATTCAGAAATATTCCATTCGTGCTTATAAGCCTTGACATCTTTCAACAACAACATACATTCACCTACTCCATGATTACTGGTGACATATACATCTACTCCGAAGATACAACTGTCATTAACAAGGTAACCATTAGAGGGATCTTTAAGTGTTGCATGGGAGATGCATTTTGACAAACCCCATTCAGTCTTGATATTGCGAAAACGCCGCTCCATTCCTGCATGAAAATATGTATTTTCCTAGAAAATGTTACTGACATAGTAAACATTGCATATCTAAATTGAAAGTTTTCTATTTATACTAATTACTGATTTATATATTCTGGTAAATCTTCTGAAGACATTAGGAAGAAGAATGTCACAAAGAGAAAAAGCATTATACCGCTTATTACAACATAGTTGTCATGAATTTGATCAAATATCAAGAAGCTAAACGTGGCATTCACCTCCCAACCAATATATAGGGAGCTAGTCCCAACAATGGCCAAGTATATAGATATATGGCCAGATCCTCTTGCACCTTCATAAGGATAAATGATCATTTTCCTGTCCCAATTAGTCCATGAACAGTTCAAGATATTCAGAACAAACTGAAAACGGAAATGATATCGAAGCAAATGTACAGACAAAGAAAACAATTTTAAATATCATTTACAAAAAAAATCATTCATGCTATACCTTGTAATTAAAAAGTTCTACTCGATGAGCAATGTGTCCAGCTTTCAAAACCTCTACCCCAAAACCCAAATGAGAGAAGCAAAAAACACACGACAGAAAAAGAAATCACGATTAAGTAAAACAGAATGCACACAATATCAAAGAATTAGATAGCAAAAGAATTTGAAAATGAAAACGGCGCAGCAGGTTTTATTGGGAAATATATAACCTTCCTATGCTACAGAAGACACATTTCTTTTGCCTTTTCTGTTATGGGAAGAAGGCAGCATGTCCGTGTCAAGTATGCTACACCATTATACTATAATCCAGGCTAAACAATGACAGAGAAAAAAGATCGAGGTTTCAATAAAGATTTCCTTGTCCAATCCATAGCTTCTAGCTGATAGCTTCCCCTTCTTGCATTCATGAATTATCAATCTATGGTACATGGACCCAAAAACTTGTCTCAACTAAGTTCACATATCTGAAATACTAACAGTATGGTCAATTTTAGTAGGTTTATTTAACATTCACTGATTCATGTACTAGTATCCATACTAGTTGAACATAGGTGCATTAGCCAAAATGAAAGATTAGGCAAATCATATCTCAATATAAAATGATTCATGACCATTAATTTTGTTACTTAATGCAAGTGCATATGTTAAAAGATTCTATAAATTCTTCCTGTCCCCACTCATTAAAATTTAACACACAAACATCCGTTATAGCAACATAAGATGAGCAGTAATATTTTCTCCCAGTATAGAGGCAATGACTTCTTTGTTTAGTACCAGCAGATATATATATATATATATATATATATATATATGAAAACATTTATACAAATTTAGGTTATGATGTGGCGCACACCTTTAAGCTTAAATTAATCTTAGAAAGCTTGCCTTTAGGCACTTCAGGTCTCCAAGATCTCCCATGAATATGTGTTACATAGTGCAAATAAGGCAACATCTTCAGTTAGCGCCCATGTTACATGGAGGCCTGACTGTGATAGATTAGTCAAATATTGGTTATTGGTAGCTTTCGCTTAATTTGAAGGATTTCTATTAAGTGCCCATACTATTGTTACATTATGTCAAGGCAAGAAAACAGATGAGTGGCGTGGAGCTTATCATCAACTAAAAGATTATCCATACCAGAAATCAGAATCTCAGAAGCAACTATCAAAAACAAAGACAAAACTAAGGTTGAAGTTTAGACAAATTTTATAAAGTTAATGATGAGCAATACTACCATTTGAAGCCGCTCGACTCGAACTCATTTGATTCATACTTGTTAATGCCATTGTCTGAGAGCAAGGAAAATGATTCAATTTTCAACAGGTAACGTGCCGGTGACGCATCACTTTCCATGCTAACTTCTGACCCTTCTGAAATGTAAAAAACAAAAATACAACTTAACATTGAGAATAAGAGGAAGAAGCAATTCAAATGGTACTTCCTCAAATTAGGAACTGTTTGAGGGTTTTTTTATGCACTTAGCAATTTTTTGTCAAATTTTGCTAAGTTTAGCCAGTGTTGTGCCCCATAAAATCTGTTCAAGTATGAAATCATAGTGCTCTAGCAGAGTATTTGCAACTACTGCGCTAAACTCAATTAATAATACAGTCAGAACGATGCTGAAAAGTGAAAGAGAAGTATATATGGAACGCAATCTGGGATATGAAGAATATTAAATCACAACAATAACAAAGAATAAGACAAAATATACACATATAAAATACTAATAATCTTGAGTAAGAGTTGAACTGATCTAGAGTTAAACACATACCGTCAGCCCCGATAGCAGCCATGACCTCAAGAACAGAATTAGGTTTTGATAATTAGGATATTTCACCTCTATTTATAGAGAGCTCTAACCATGTTAATACTTATTGGGCCTTACATATCATCTACACATTGTCAAAATGGCATGGCATAACCATTTTTATGGCTGGCTATCCAAAATTAGCCACCATCTAATATAATCGATTTCTAGCTATTTTAATTTAAAATATATTAGTAAATAATAATTTTGCCCTTTCCTTTTTAACGTTCCATTTAGTTAGTTTTTATTTTTTAATCGCTTTTCGCTTTATTTTTAGAGTAGTGCATGGATTTCGCTTTCGTGAGAACACGTTCTTCGAATTTAGTCTGGTTTAGGCCAATTTTCTTCAAATTTGTCTGGTAAGTGTTGTTTATACAATACCTTGTTTAAATTTTTGTTGTTATTGTTGTTTCTTTTGTTTTAATTTTGACTTCCATACTGTTAGCGTTTAAATATTTGTAGTAGTTTAACATCGAAGATTTTTTTTTCTTTGTTCAGTAGTTCGTCTTTATTTCTAATAATTTTGTTACTCTGTTATTAGTTTTATGTTGTAATGTTGTAATCGTTGAGTAACTTGATTTGATAAGTTGTTCAAATATTTTTGTAGTCGTTGTATATTAGGGTGAATTTTCAAGTAGTTTTTTGCTTCAAATGCATTATAGATTGCTGGAGTTCTTGTTAAAACTTGAAATCCAAAACAATGTCCTGCACTTCATACTTAAAAATTTGATTTTTTGTAATAAATTTAGTTCTAGTATATTATTCTGTAAGTCTGACCTCTAAAGTCTTTTCGTCCAGTATTATATGCTAGATGAGTTTTACAATATACCGGAGTTCTTTTATTTTGAAAATACTTGTTTTTACTGATATGCTTTATCGGGTTTTTTTTTTTTTTACATATTATATTTGATTATGTTTTTTAAGTGATTCAAGAAGGCTTGTTGTGCAGTATAAATTAATCTGTATTTGTTTTTTTTTAAAATATGTTGTATCTAATTATGTTTTTCAATATTTTATTTTGGATATTTATTGTTATTAATAAATTTTGTTCCAGTATATTATATGGGAAGCGTGACCGTTGAAGGCTAGTTGTTCAGTTTTTGGATGAGTATTATATTATATTGGAGTTTTGATTCTATTTGATTAGTTGTGTTTAATGATAATTTGTATCTGTGTTTTTTTATATGGGTTTTGATTATGTTTTTTAATTGTAGCCCAGTATTTGTTTATGAAATTTTATTTTTGTAATAAATTTGGTCCAGTATATTATACAGGAAGTCTGTCTTCTGAAGGCTTGTTTTCAAGTATTTTATATTGGACGATTATTATAATATACTGGAGTTCTGTTTATATCTGATTACTTGTGTTTAATGATAATTTGTATGTGTGTTTTTTTATATGATGTCTGATTATGTTTTTTAATTCTAGCCCAGTATTTATTTATGGAGTTTTATTTTTGTAATAATTTGGTCCAGTATATTATACGGGAAGTCTGCCCTCTGAAGGCTTGTTGTCCAGTATTTTTATACTGGATGATTATTATAATATACTTGAGTTCTATTTATATCTTGTTACTTGTGCTAAATGATAATTTGTATGTATTTTTTTATGTGGTGTTTGATTATGTTTTTTAATTCTAGCCCAGTATTTGTTTATGAAGTTTTATTTTTTGAAATGAATTTGGTCCAGTATATTATACGGGAAGTCTGCCCTCTGAAGGCTTATAGTACAGTATTTTATACTGGATGATTATTATAATATACTTGAGTTGTGTTTGATTCCAGTATATTATATGGTAAGTCTGCCATCTGTAGGCTTGTTGTCCAGTATGTTATAATGGATGAGTTATGCTCATACTAGAATTGTGTATTATTTCTGATTACTTTTTTTTAATGATTATTTGTAATTTTTTTTTTAATATGCTCTTTGATTATGTTTTTTCTTTATACCCCAGTATTTGTTTATGGAGTTGTATTATTTCTAATTAATTTTATTCTACAGGAAGTCTGCCATCTGTAGGCTTTGTTGTCTAGTATGTTATACTGGATGAGTTCTGTTTATACTGGAGTTATGTTTACATAATGGATTGTGATCGTATTCACTAATCTAATTTGTAATATACTTGTTTTCATGATTTTACATAAATGGAATCTTCAAGTAGTATATTGAAGGTGCATATACCTGAAATATTCAAGTTTTCATCTTTAAATTATATGAAATGTTGCTTACATTTTTTGTATTTTTATTTTAGAAGGGAGATAGATTTTATGAGTTTAAAGATTGATTTTCTGCTGATTGTTACTGGAAAGGTGATAGAAATTTTAAGTAAATTATTTCGTCTTTTTTGTCCGTAACTCAAATAGATATGTTGAAGAATGGTGTATTTGGAAAATTTTTTGAGTTGGATGAGGTTAGTCACTCTGGGAAGTTGACTCATTGTATGTTGCTATCTCAACTTTTCTACAAGGATAAAAGCAAAATAATTTTAAAATTTTTGGGCATGATATAGCATTTACAGAAGAGGATTTCCAAACTATTACTGGACTAGATTCAGGCATCTTATTATAGTTTTGTAGATATTAGAGAGAACCGTTTGAAGGAACGGTATTTTCCTGAAGTGAAAAGGGATTTGAAGGTGGAGACTTTGCATCATTTTATGCAAAAGCGGTCTCGATTGCATGACGGTACAACAGTTGATGTTTCTGTTAATGTCGAGGTATGCAATAAAGATGCAGTAAAGCTTGCTAGGATTTACCTATTAGAAGCCGTACTATTGGGTAATTTGAAAGTCGAAATATGAGCGATCGTTCTATGAAAATCATCGACGACGAAGAGCTTTGTCTTTCTTTTTCATGGGGTAGTTTATCTTTTGATGAGCTTATTGATAGTTTGTCGCATCTTCTAACAACTCATTCAGTGAAAAAGAAATCAATGGGTAGGATCCCATCTTATACGGCGCTTGGATTCCCATTTTTGTTCAATGTATGGATGATGGAAGTGTTTAATGATCTTCGTCAATTTTCAAAATATGATGATCGACAGCCAATTAGAATGTTGTCTTACTCAAGCATTAGATGTCCAAAATATGACAAACTTCATAAAGATTTATTGATAAATGAAAGTGTAAGTTAGTAGTATTTGATTCGTTATCATTCTTCTTTGCTCATAGATTTTATTTTAATCTAATTGTTTATGGTTTTGTTTATTTAATAGAACTTTAAAGTTTTCAAGGTGAACCGCTCATATCTTCTTCAACATTCATAGAAAGTTAATGTTAGCGACATTGTAAATGCAAGTTGTTGTTTTCTCTGATTTTAATTAGTTTGCTTTTAATTAATTCCTAGTGATAGTATACTAGATTTTGGTTCTGATGACTTGCATTTCAAATTTTGGTTGCTGTATATAATTCTGGATGTCTGTTCTCCAAAGCATTATTGTGTATTTTTTTCTAAAGGATGAGTAAAATATACTCGATCAGTACAATATACTCGATTATTATAATATACTAGATTAGTATAGTATATTGGATGAGTATAATATACTCGATCATATTTATATAATATACTCGATCAGTATATATACTGGATTAATATAATATACTGGATAAGTATAATATACTCGATCAGTATATTATACTGATGGATAAGTATAATATTGTTGATTTCACCATGTTTTTCAATTCTACTAACTTGCAGTGCATAATAATGTACTAGCCTTCTTGAATAGGTTTTGAATACTAGATAAGTATAATATTCTGGATTTGAGTATGTTCCTGTATTATGATGCTGAAATTCTTACAAGAGAAACTAAAAATTTCATTTTTCTTTTCTTTTCAGAGGTATAAGTCAAAGTTGAAGATATTATACATGCAGATCAGACCAATTTTGAGAAAAAGATAGAGAAAATTATTAAAGATACTAAAAAAAATATGAAGACACATGTTGATAAGTCTGTTAAGATAATTAACTAGTTTGGTGCTATTTAGATGAAGGAAATAAACAGAAATACCATCATGGCTTTTTGAATGATGAAGATGAAAGGAAAGAATTTAGAGATTGTTCCAACTTTTCAATGGAAAAAGCGTGACAAAAGTAATGAATTGTGGAAATAGTGAAAGTAATGAAGCGAGAGATGATAATGATAGAGAGAAATATTCTATTAGAGATGTTGATCAAAAATATTTAGGTGATGCTGGTGGAGAGATGTTGCATATGAAGACAACTCATCAAATAAACAAAAATATAGATGTTCCTCTGTTTTGGAGATTCTGGTCATTTGTCGGGTGATAATCAAGATGGATAAGAGGAAGATGTTGATTTACACAAACAGGATGAACAGTGCAATAAGGAATTTGAGCAGACTGGACCTTCTATTTCAATGCCACCAATCATAGATATTGAGTCAGTCCGTGGAGGACCAAATAAAAAAGCTATTCATGAAGGTCGAGCACCTTTTAGTTCAATGCCCTCAACCATGGATATTGATTCAGTTCATGGAGCACAAAATAAAGAAGGTATTGATGAAGGTGCAACAACTGGTGGAGATTTAGTGAAAGGTCCTTCTTCTGATGAAGAAGGAGCTAACTGTAATCTAGTTGAACCGGTTCTCACGGTTGGTACAGATGTTGATGCTATCATGGATAAAATAACTGATGGGACATATCCATTTTTTACACCATAGTGCAGTCAAGATGTCTTTTAAAACAGTGCACCTGCATCCTCAATGCCATCAGTCATGGATATTGGTTCAGTTCATGGAGGACGAAATACAGAAGGTAGTGATGAAGATGCAACAGCTGATGGAGATTTAGTGAAAAGTCATTGTGATGAAGAAAGAGCAGACTGTACTGCACTTGAGCTAATTCTGTTAACTGGTACAGATGTTGATGCTAGCATGGATAAAATACTTGATGGGACATTCTTTTTTTTACACCACAGTGCAGTCAAGATATTTTGCAAAATAGCACAGCTGCATCCTCAATTCCATTAGTCATGGATATTGAATCAGTTCATGGAGGACAAAATAAAGAATGCACTGATGAAGCTGCAGCAGTTGGTGGAGATTTAATGAAAGGTTCTTGTGATGAAGAAAGTACTGATGAACGTGCAGCAGTTGGTGAAAATTTAGTGAAAAGTCCTTCTTGTAATGAAGAAAGAGTAGACTGTAGTGCTCTTGAACAAGTTCTGTCAACTGGTACAGATGTTGATGCTATCACGGAAAAATAGCTGATGGGACATATACACTTTTTACACCACAGTACAATCAAGGTATTAAGTAAAATAGCACAACTGAGTCATCAATGCCATCGGCCATGGATATTGAATCAGTCCACGAAGGACAAAATAAAAAAATGTACCGATGAAGTTGTATCAGCTGGTGGAGATTTAGTGAAAGGTCTGTCTTGTGATGAAGAAAGAGCAGATTGTACTCCAGATGAAACCGATCTCATAGCTAGTACATATATTGATGTTATTATTAAAAAATAAATGATGGGACATATGCGGTTTTCACACCTCAGTCCAATCAAAATATTTTGCAAAATAGCATACATGCGCCCTCTCAGGGAAGTGGAACGAATGCTATAACATGAGGTACATATGTTGAAGCTATTATGGATGATATTAAAGATGGGAATATAATTATGAACATCTGAAGAGGAACAAGAAATTTCTATATCAAACTTAAACACACCATCCGCACCAAAGGAAAGACAACCTGATTCTACTGATCTAACAACTCTTTCTAATATATGCATACACTAAAGTGAAGGTAAAGAAAAGGAAAGGCCATTGATGGAAAAACCGCCTCTTACTGTTCATGAGATTATTGAAAAGATTCAGCAGGTTAGTGTGAGAAGTTTTATTATTTTGGTTAACAGTTGTAAAATGTTATAATGGACCTTAATCTCTGAATTTCTTTTTTATTTTTATTTTTTGCAGCAAACATTATCGTATAATAGAAAAAGAAAAAAGAAATTAGAGAATTCGTGCCCTAATTTTAATCTTTTGAGTCAATCAAGTTAATCAAGTGTTAATGCAGCGGATCATGCTCCTGCTAACATCACTGCTTTTGTTGATATTGAGACAAATTATTCGGTTGATCATGACCCTACTGAACACTCTATTGCTGCTGATATGGAAAAAAATGATTCTGATAAAAAGATTATTTTATATTCAAGTGTGCATAAGGGAGTTTATGTTTCTCCTCTTGAAATTGTTAAGCCTATTGCTCACTTGGCTGATCATTCTGATCTGCAACCCCCTTTGAAATTTGAAATAAAAAATAGAAAGGAGGTAGAAGCTGAAAATGAAAAAGTAAATTTTAGGTCTTATAAACTAAAAGAAGTTGCAGGAGGACAAGTACCATAGTTTGGACAAAGTGTACATGTAGTAGAAAAATCACTTGGTAGAGAAAAAAGAATTCGTAATGCCAGTTGTCATTTAAAATGTCCATATAAAGGTTCAAGTAAAGGTATTAATTGGAGTTTGAAATATGTTCGTAGATGTTACTGCCATTATCGAAAAGTAATCAGAAAGGTAGAGGAAAATTTTGAAACATATTTAAAAGAAAACAAGAGAAAAGGTCATTTTCCAAAGTAAGTTTTGCTATTTGTATCACGACCCAAAATTCACTATAGGTCGTGATGGCACCTAACGCCACCGTTAGGCAAGCCAACGTTGATTTATCAATTTCTTTTTATTCATACACTTTATTACTTGAAATTACTAATTTTCAATAATTTAACGGTATAAATTAAAATTTACAGAGTAATTGGTGATAATTATGTGACCTATGATAACAACAACCAGAATAAACTCCCAAAATCTGGTGTCACAAGTGCATGAGCACTTTATAAGAAATACAACGGTAATATAGCATCTATCTAGAATGTAAATAAGACATGATAAAATAAATAGTACAATGGGGACTCGGTGGGCTGCGATGCATAGACCGTATTGCAGCTCACATAAGTCTCCTCAACAGGTGCACCTACGCCAAGATGATCACCAAAGGACCTATTAGATCCTGCACATTTAGTGCAGAAGTGCAACACGGGTACGTAAATCAACTCGTACCCAGTAAGTATCTAGCATAACCCCGTAGAAGCAGTGACAAGGGATCAACATTTACACTTACTAGAGGTCCAAATGAATAAATAATATGACAATGTCTAACAAATATGAAGTGCACAACAATAGAGGAGTAAATATGTAATATCATAATATTCCAATCATCCCTTTTTAAGCATAAGTCTCTCGGTCTTGTATTCTACCTCAAAACCTCAGAAGGTGCCAAGTGTCAATATCATGTCAATAAGAAGTGCCATAAAATGCCAGCATCAGCGGAATGTTTATCTTGTGAATATTCGAACTACTAGCGATAACGCACGATTCTGCCGAGGTCGTTCGGCCCGACCCAGAATAATATGTATACTGCCGAGGGTCAAGCGGCACGAACCATGGATGCATCTATATACTGCCGAGGCATTCGACCCGTTCCACAAGAAAGGAGAGAAGTTTCCGAATCACAAGATATGTGTTTACAATATAGTACATGAGCACAAAGTGAATACAACTTTTTATCATTTCTCAAATTTCCTTGCCAACAACTCAAGTGATAGGACTAGGCTTAAGATATATTAAATTTTTAAATAAAGTAAAATCATATTTTTAATTAATTAAGTCAGCGGAATAAGTTCAAGTAATTCAAATATTGCATGATAAAATCTTAGGTCTACTCGGACATAAACATGCTTTAGCTACATACGGACTCTCGTCACCTCGTGCGTACTTAGCACCCACAACTAGTAGCACATAACAATTAATATCACCTAGGGGGTAGTTCCCCCCTCACAAGATTAGACAAGAGACTTACCTTGCTCCAAAGTTTCATAACTGGCTCCAACGCCTCTCTAACACCTCAACTCCAAGCCAAACGTTCCGAAATTCGTCAAACCATGTGCAAACCAATGAAAATATACTCTAATACTCAAAATAATTCAATTCGTAACAATCCCCAACTCCGCTCAAAAAGTCAATAAAGTCAACCCTCGGGCTCACATGCCAGGATTCCAAAACATTTCGAAAATAAACTTCACCCATAACGTTAAGAACTTAAATATATAATTTATTCTCAATTCCATGTCCAATTTCGTGGTCGTATCCCAAAATTACCAAATTCTAGGTTTTCTTCAATATCCCAAATTTCTTCAAATTTTAATGTTTAAATCCATATGTAACTCATGTATTTAACTAGCAATAGGTGGGAATAACTTACCTCTTGGTGTTGATGGAATCATTTACATATTAATTCAGAAAAGTTCAGCATATTATAATGGTGTTTTGTTCTACACCATTTTATGCAGCATTTTTTCTAGTTTGAATCAAAGAAACCTCCAATATTATATGGTGGAGTGTGTGTAGTTTTGACATATCTAATGACAAAATTTTAGGCTTTTATTCAGGATAGAAGGTGAATCTTAATATTTAGATATATTCTTGATGTTTGAATCATGCATACTCTTCGTATAATATTCTAGAAGTTTGTAACCTTTATATATCAATTTATAAAGGTCCAACATATTATACTGGATATTTTATTCTGCACTATATGCTCAAGAGTTTGTAGTTTTGACATACTTAATCACAAAAGTCCAGCATTTTATTCCGGGCATTAAAAACTTAGATGTGTTCTTCTGCTTTAAATAACAGATACTTCTAGTATAATATGTTGAAATTTTGTAAGTTTTACATATCAATTCAAAAAGGTCCAGCATATTATACTGGTGTTTCGTTCTGCAATATTTTTTCTAGTTTAAATCAAAGATACCTCAAATACTATATGCTGTATAGTTTGTAGTTTTATGTGTACAGGTTATTGTAAGTGACCTGCCTTAGCCTTGTCACTACTTCTTCGAGGTTACGCTCAACACTTACAGAGTACATGGGGTCGTTGTACTCATACTACACTCTGCACTTCTTGTGCAGATTTTGGAGTCGGTCCCAGTTGCGATTAGTAGATTGCTCGGATTGATATGTCTGATGGAGACTTCAGGTACAACTGCACGGCGTTCGCAGCCCTGAAGTCCTCTTCTACCTTATTCTAACTATTTATTTCATTTCAGATAATTGTGTTTTCATTTAAACCAGTATTTGTATTACTCTAGTCGCTCGTGTACTTGTGACACTGTTTTGGGATTGCATCTAGATATCATTGTTGTTATGGTTTTCACTCTATTTCAGCTTATTTAGTTTCTTGGATATTATTTTGAATTTTTTACAATGGCTAAAAACTATTCTAACGTCGGCTTGCCTAGCAAGTAAATTATTAGGCGTCATCACGATCCAGAGGGTGAGAATTCCAGGTCATGACAGATTATATTGCAATCAAGGCGCTTGTTATCAGTTCTCCAAGTAGTGGTTATGCCCACCATTTTCTCAAGTAGTAGTTGACATTGCATTATTTACAGCCTCTTAGAGCTCAAAGTCACATCGAGGTACCTGAATGGTAAAGATCCCACAAAAAAGCCAGTATCTGGTTGATATCATGTTGTTTATTATGTGGTACTAACCCTGTATTGTGGGCCGGTCCAGGCTCGGGCCTCGTAGAGTGGCGTCTTTTATAAGAAAAGAGAGTCCAATCTCTGAAATAGAGCTTAGTCTCTCCATAGTAGTCTACTACGGAGATTCTATGGGAAATTGAAAACGTCGAAGTAAGCTGTGGCTTATAAATAGGAAGATGAGGAGATAAGGGGCGAAGGATATTCATGATATTCGGAAAGATTTATGTTCATTCGCCGTTCGGCCGGTGCTCCTTTCTCATCTCAAACCATAACTACTCTGAACGTTAGGGAAGATAAGGGAAGACCGCCTGAGCGAAGCGACCGAAGGAACTTGACTTATCCGAACCGAACCTGCCTCAATCACCTCCTTCTTTAAGGAGAGAAAAGCAGCCAAGTGGTAAGGCATCGGTTTTTGGTACCGGCATGCAAAGGTTCGAATCCTTTTACTCCAGATTATGAACACCCGATCGGATCTGTCAAGAACGAGCTGACGACTACAAGGGAAGCAGTTGACTGCAGTCCCCGAGCCTCTACAGAACCGTACATGAGATTTTCACCTCATACGGCTCCTCGTTCAATTCTTTCGAATTCATTGGATCCTTTCCGCGGTACGGGCCTGCGGCCCAGGTAGGCCGGTCCCTGTGGTCCTGGGCCTCTAGCGGGTATAGGCCCGTGATGGACCGGTCTGCCCAAAAAAACCGCCAGGCCCGGGACCGCCAGGCCCGGGACCGCCAGGCGGGCCTGCACCGGGCCCAACGGTAATTTTTTTTATAAAAATGGCCAACGGCCAGATTTTTAAAATCTAGCCGTTGGGCCTTCAATTTGACCGTTTTTAATTCAGAAAATAGCCATTTTGGCCCCCTAACTTTATTTTAACCCCAAACTTTATATAAATACACTTTTTACCTATTCCCACCTATAAATATCCCCCCCCCCCTCTTTCATTTTTAACTCACAAATTCTCTCAATCTCTCTCAATTTATTTCCATAAGTGTTTACTTTATTATTTTAATTTCGTTGAAAATTGTGAAGTTGGTGAATTGAAGTATTAAAGTCTTCAACGATATTCAATTTTCAAGAAGTTGTTCGTCAATTCGGCAAACTCGTTCCAACTCTTTAATTTTTAATTTATTGTTGTGTTTGTTTTATTTAGCGTTATTATAATTAATATGGATTTTTCATTGAAAAAAATATTTGGTGGTAAGGGAAAGGAAAATCTAAAATTGGTCAATCTAGTAGCCAAGTTACTCCTCCTCCCCTTGCTACCCGTCCTCCTCCAGCTAATATTCTAGATAGTAATCACTCTTGTTTTCAATTTTCCGATAGTCAATTTTATCACGATATTGCACCCGGTAATCAATTAGATGAACAAACGATGAATGTACTTTATCCTAATCAACCAATATTTGAAAATGAGGATTTAGAAGAAACCCAACCGGATTTAGACGATACACCTACTAGTCCTATGAATAACCCAACTAATGCCTCGCCTGACCCGCCTGACCCTCCTGTAGTAACCCCTACATTTGATAGAAGACCTCTTAGACGACCCGAAACATCCCTTGTTTGGAACTTTTTTACTCAATTAAGAGAAGAAAACAAAGCTAAGTGTAAAAGTTGTGGGTCTTTGTTGGCTCATAAATTTACTGGCAACTGTAGCAGTACGGGTAGTTTGACTATGCACATATTAAAACACCCTAGAGATAAACAGAGATATTTACAAATGAAAGCTACGGAAGAGGGGACGGGTGTAGGTAATCCGGCTCAAACTAGTGCAGGTTCAAACTTAGTCCAACCCGAAATTAACACCGTTACCGGTGGAATTTTATTCTACGATCCATATAAGGATCGTGAAGAATTAGCAAAAATGGTAACAGTTATGTGCTTACCATATAGCTTTCCTTCTAACCCCCATTTTATACAATATATTAGAAAAGTTTATAATCGTACTTATAAAGGATGGCCTTGTGCTACCGTGAAGGCCGACATTTATAAATATAAGCATGAATATGAATAATATTTGTGATATCTATTTACCCATATAGATTATCGCATTGCAATTACTACGGATATAGGTAGAAGTGCCAATGATTGTGACTATTTAACTGTTACAAGTCATTGGATAGACGAGGACTGGATAATGCAAAAACGCATTATCGCCTATAGAATAATTAACTCACGCCACACTGGTAAATTTATAGCTAGCACGGTATCAGACATTTGTAGATATTTTTGTATTAAAAAATAAAATAATGTCAGTTACTATGGATAATGCGTCTAGTAACACAAACGCAATAGGCATGCTTACAACTACTTTACATCCCGCATTTTCTAATATTTTTCATGTTAGGTGCATTTGTCATATTTATCATTTAATTGTCGGTGACGGAATGAAAATGATAAACATAGAAATAGAAAAAAATGGCTCTTAATTAGCTATTTTACTCAAACCGTAGGAGTAGACTTAGAGAATATTTTTAAAAATATGATGAATGTGGCCTTAGAGAAAGAAAGGTTCCTAAACCTTGCCCGACTAGATGGAATTACATGTATGAAAGTCTAGTTGTTGCGTATGAATATAGGAACCCAATTACCGCAACCTACAATGCTCGTGTAGGTGGTAGTGATGATGAAGACGATGAGCACCTAACTAATCAAGATTGGGGTAACGTTAAAATACGTATAGATTTTTTAGAATAATTTTCAGTAGCAACTCACGATTTATCTGGGCAATACTATCCTACTATTTCTAACTGTTTAGTTTATATTGCTGCACTTACAGATTTATTTGATCAATTTATAGATGGTGTTGTAGTTTATCAATCTGCCATTGATTCTATGAAAGAAAAATCTAAAAAAAAAAATTTTCCCTATCCCCCCTGTTTATGGCGTTGCTGCACTATTAAACCCTACCATGAAATTAGGAGGTCCCCCAATTTTGGTATTCAAAAATATATAACTCTTTGTCACTTTCACCTGTGGAATTTGCAACAGTTGGAGATGCAATAGGCTCAATTCAAATAAATGCACAGACAATTTATAATGCATATCAAACTGCTTTAGATCATGCTAGACCCAATATTCCAACTCCGACTTCGTCCACTTCACGAACAACTAAAAGAACTGCTTGCATAAAGTCCCTCAGTGCTTGGACGAAGTTCAGGGGTTCCCAAGGTGAGAATATTGGTGATAGTTCACAACTAAATGAGCTTCAAGTTTATTTATCGCAAGGACTTGAATCAGAGAATCCCGACGGCTCCTTCGACGTTTTGGAATGGTGGAAGGACAAACAAAAACACTATCCGGTTCTTTCAAGGATGGCTCGAGATATATTAACCATTCAAGCTTCAACGGCGGCATCGGAGAGCGCTTTCAGTCAAGCGAGACTTCAACTCGGTGATCATAGAGCGTCCATGAGGGAGAACTTGGAAAAGGCAGTACTCTTCCAAGATTGGATCCGTTCGGAAAGAAGAAATTTCGGACTTGCAGAATCACAACCGGATGTCGACGAAGCTTATGAAGAAATGCTATCGGAACTTGCGCAAGATGCGGCTTCGCCCGGAGGCGGTGATGAACAAGCCTCTTTTCCATCACCGCCAACGGAAGTTCCTCCGGACCTTGAAGGATTTATGAGATTTGTTAGGGATAATACTTAGAGTAATATGTAACTTTATTAGTATTTTTTTCCTTTTAATGGTGGTATTAGTACCTTGTTGTGCTCATTCCATTGGGGGGAGGAAGACTAAGAAAGATAATTGTTTAGTTTATTATGTAACTTGTATTTTGACACATCTTCCTTAGTTTTTTTTCCTTTTAATGGTGGTATTAGTGCCTTGTTGTGCTCATTCCATTGGTGGAAGGAAGACTAAGAAAGATATTGCCATTTTTTATTAATGTCATAATAATAAAAATTATAAGACATTCTCTTGAATATTTCTTTGTAATATATTTTGTCTTTAAATATGATATGGTATGTATATATATATATATATATATATATATATATATATCTAATACATATGTTATACTGTGACGACCCAGCCAGTCGCCTCACGAGTTACCGCTCCGTTTCCCCTATTTCCACCTCATTATGCTTCGATATTCAGAGTGAATTTGGTAAGAAATGAGACACCAAGTCTCTTTTAAGAAGGTTAAAGTTGAAAAAGTCAACTGATTGTTGACTTATGAGTTAGAGGGCTCGGATGTGAGTTCCGATGGTTCTGTTAGCTTCGGGAGGTGATTTATAACTTAGGAGTGTGATCAGAATTGGTTTTGGAGGTCCGATGTAGAATTAAGCTTGAATTGGTGGAGTAGTATTTTGGCGATTTTCGGTTGTTAGGAGAGATTTTGATCTGAGGGTCGGAATGGAATTCCGAGAGTTGCTATAGCTTCGTATGGTAATTTCGAACTTAGGCGTATGTTCTAATTTGAAATTGGAAGTCCGTAGGACAATCCAACATATTTTGGCGAATGTTGGAAAATAGAAGATTTTTGTAAAGTTTGACCGAGGAGTTGACTTTTTGATATCGGGGTCGGAATCCAGTTCTGAAAATCTTCATAGGTCCGTTATGTTATTTATGACTTCGGTGCAAAATTTGAGGTCAATCGGACTCGATTTGATAGGTTTCGGCATCGAATGTAGAAATTGGAATTGTTAAGTTTCATTGGGGTATGATTCATATATTTAGCATTGTTTGATGTGATTTGAGGCCTCGACTAAGTCCATATGATGTTTTAAGATTTGTTGATACACTTGGTTGAAGTCCCGAGGGCCTCGAATGTATTTTGGATGGTTGACGGAGTTAACTTGGGCATTTCAAGAATGCGTCGATGTCGTATCTTCAAGAATAAGTGGTATAATATTAGGAAAATGGACTCCAAATTCAATTTTAATTGAAGCATTAGATCCGTATCAAAATTTTGGAGTCATAGAAAAAAGAATCGTCCAATTCGGACATCGTATGAGAAAGTTATGCCTATTTTTATGTCAGAAAAAAATGCCAGCGTCCAAGCCAGCGCCCGGCGCCACCCAGGGCGCCCGAGGCAGCAGAGGCTACTGGAATCAGCGCCCAGGACAGCGCCCGAGGTAGCAAGGGTCTATAAAGTGGGCTAGGGAGGTCGGATTGAAGCGATTTTTGAGGCGATTTTCAAGGAAAACATGGGGGTAAGTGTTCTTTATCATAAATCCTTCATAGATCATGATTCCATACTGAATCCATGAATTTATGGAAGAAAAATCAGATTTTTTTTCCAAATCTTCCAAGAACAAAAATTTAAGATTTGAAAGCCAATCCGATGTCGGAATTTGATAATTTTTATATGGGTGAACTCGTGGGGAGATAAGGAACCCGTCGATGTGAAAATTTCTGAACTTCGAGAAGTGGGCCCGGGGCTCGGGTTTTGCTAATTTCAGGATTTCTTAGCATTTTCGATTGTTTTCGCTTGGGCTTTGTTCCCTCAACATATTGTGACGTATTTGTTATGAATTTGGATGAGATATTTTTTTTAAGTCTGTTTTAAAATAAATGACATATTTTTAAATTTGAAAATAATTCAACTTTAAACTCTTCATTTTGTTCATTTTATCCTTAGTGAGAAGTTTTTATAACCATACAAATATCATTGCCCCATAAACTTTTTTTACTCCTTAAGCTTTTAAGATCACAAGCTTCAAAAGTTTTCTTTTTTTTTTTTTTTACTCAAACTTCGTGCGGAGTCAAATACCTATGTTAATTGAAAAGGTGGAGTATTTGAAAATATTGGTGATGAATTTTCAATTTTGTAAAAGATATCCATCATATGTACCCCAGAAAATAGTGAATACACCTGCATATGCTTTTGCTTGAGACAGCTAAGGGGAAGGGGACAGAAATCAGAATCAGAAATGGGCAACAGTATGATTTGCACCTCTTGTCTTGTTCTGGAAGAGCTTCGAATTTCTCTCATGCCACTTAATAGAGAGTACTTGCTCATTCTGTCTTTAGGGTTCTTTTTAATAGAGAATACTTGCTCATGCTGTCTTTATGGTTCTTGCCTGTAGCAAATTTCCCTGCCCAATCTATTTCTTCTTGCCAGTCCAAGCCTGCCTGTGTATACCCTGCCGACTGAGAACTTTTGTGCCAAATAATAGAAGAAACAGGATATGTAAAGAACAGGTGTTGTTTGCTTTCATCTTCAACTTCACATAGTAGACACATAGTTTCAGTTGTCATTCCCCACTTGACAAGTCTTTCCCTTGTGTACAACTTCCACTGGATAGTAAGATACAGAATGAAGCACCACCTTGGGCTGCCTAGGTTATTACATATCAGTTTCCTCCAACTAACTTTGAAAAACTCTCCTTTCATGTTATTTTACATCTTCTTGATAGAGTAGCTTGTATATTGCATCAGATTATCTATGCTCGAAGCTGCATATTCAAGGTATTTCTTTGCATTAAGGATTTTGAGGACTACCCAAGAAGATTATTTTGTTTCTATCTATCACGCCTCCTTGCCTTTCAATACACATGCACCTATGTGATCCATAGTTTGTCTTTCTTGGTGCAAAGATTCCAGAAGTGCTTTAAAATTGCAGCCTTGTTCCAAACCTTAAGATCAGTGATGTTTAAGCCCCCAAAAGTTCTGGGTAAACATAAAGTCTCCCATGCTACCATCGCCTTTTCTGATATGTCACTTACCCCGGTCCACAGATAACTTCTGCAAATTGCTTCTATCATGTGGATGATTTTCTATATAGGATGAAGATATGGGTGATAAGTTCCATCTCACTCAAAAGCCAAGGTATTAAGAATGTATTTTGTTGAATTTCTTTGGTTGGTAGCCAACTTTGCTGAACTTTTTTGGTTGGTAGCCAATCTTGTTGAATTTCTTTGGTTGGTAGCCAACTTTATTGAATTTCTTTGGTTGGTAGCCAACTTTGTCAACATTGAAGAAAAAGAAGGAAATTTGTGTGCAAATTGTCAAATATAGTAGGCTTTAGAGAGTGAGGCTTCGGCTATAAAAGGAGAGCTTCAACTCTCATTTCAACACACCAACAAAGAGAGAAAGAAAGAGTGAGATTTCACAGACAAGGTATAATTAAATAGTATGTGATGAAAAATAGAGAGTGAGCGATATTGTTGTGAGGTGAGAATATCAAAAGAGGGTTATTTCTTTTGAATGTCGTAGTGGTCTTTGGAGTATTTTACTCGGATCTACAAAGTGTAAAATTCCTTGCTATAGGGATATCAGTTACTCGTCTCGGGGCCGTGGTTTTTTCCCTTATTCAAAAGGGTTTTTCAAGTAAAAATCTTGGTGTCGTTGTCACTCTTTTATTCTTGTTAATTACAGTATCTTGGTGCTACGTTATTATTCCGCTTTTATTACTGTGAATATTATTTTTGTAGAGGGTTTATTCCGAACAATACGACCATAAAGATTATGTGATGACTCAATAGGTCATTTATAGTTTACCCTTTATTTTTGTGTTCTGGGATCGTAAATAAATCCGTTTAAACTTCCTTATTTTGCGTGTGCAGTTCGTGTCTTGTTCTGAAAAATTTTTATGTGAGAAATTGATAAAAAAAAAGTAAAATTTTACCTTAAAACTCATTTCAGTTGACTATAGTTAACGTTTTGTGTAAACAGACTTGGATCAGTGTTTTGACGGTCCCCATGGGCTCGTGTCGTGGTTTGGGACTTGTGCGTATGCCCGGAATCGGAAGAGCCAGTAGCGTCATGCCACGAATCAAAATGACAGGCATGCCAAGTTAAATTAAAAGTCCAATAAAACTGTGCCACATATGCAAGTAATATGTTCTGGCCAATCAAATGCGGTCTTGTCATGCTTCAATATGATTGGTCGCAAAGAATTTGTTCTTATCACAACTCTTCTCTTCCACAACTATAAATATGGGTCTTCATAACTCAGAAAAGATATCTATAACAAGAAGCAAGAGAGAGCTCGTGGATCAAATGCCATAAATTTCTCTACAAGCTTCAAGTTTTCAAACAATCAAGTTCAAGCTTCAAGCAACCAAGTTCAAGTTCAAGAAGTCAAGCTCAAGTTCAAGATCAAGAATGAAATCAAATGCAAGGAGTTCAAGATCAAGGCTACTTATACATGACAAAATCACTATTCGTGAGGACTATCAAGGCATTCTTGACGGATAAACCAAATCAAATTAAAATTCAAGATCAAGCTCCAAGGCCCTGAATTTATTTACTGTTGGAAAGAAAAATTAGAGGAATCATAGAGATTGTAACACTCATATCATTTGAAATAAAATACTAAGATTGTTGCCATATTTTTTTCGGTCTCAATTATTTTCTTGACGCAAATTTATTGTCTACAGTGATATTGTTTGCTTTGGGCCAAACTTATACGGTTTTTCCCAAAAGACCTCACACCATTTAGAGTATCTAATTCCTTATAAGTAAATTTTTTTATGTTCTACTTTTCATGTGGGACTTTGTTCACATACACCCAATAATCTGAACCTTTGTGTAGTACGAGGATTAAATTAACTAATTGCATTAATTCTGACATAATTTTTTTAAATTGTTTAAAAAAGATACGTATTTAGAAACTACATAAAAAGTATTGTAAGCCACAGTAATTAACAACCCAAAATATTTAAAAATTATTTGGTCAAAAAAAATCTTATTTGACTCCCCCAAATAGTAACAAATTCAGAGATCATTCTTTGCAGCCATAATCCAAAAGTGTTTCGTTTTAAAGAATTGTGTTACGTCATAAATCATTTTTTCCCAAGCTCGTCTAAGCTCTAGCAGAACAAGTCCATAGAAGAAAAGATTTGTTAAATTAGAATATTACCCCCCGTCAATTTTAATTAATTATCTAATTGTAATGTAATATGTAAGTCAGGTATACATTATTTGGTTTAGCTTCTTTGATAAACACTTGCGTACGTCTATTGCATGCATGTAATAGAATAAAACAAACGGTCATAATTCATGAACCATCTTTTAGGTCGATAAACGTGTTATTCATTAAAATTCATCCAAATGCTATGATAATTTTTGTTGAATGATAGTGGTATTCGAGACAACTATGAATAATTTCTATTCAAATGCTATGATACTTTTCGTGAATGACGGTGGTGTCGGAGACACAAATCAACTATTCTATTGAGTACTTGCTCCCTTTTATCAGCACAAGTACCGAAAAATTCTTGTTATGATACTTGAAACAACAGTACTGACAGAAAATTGGAGAAAGCAGAGAAAATAATATTAAGAGTACTTGCTACCTTTTATGAGCACAAGTACCGAATAACTCTTGTTATGATACTTAGGAACAACCGTACTGACTGAAAATTGGAGAAAGCAGAGGAAATAATATTACAATGGATTTAGCATATAATATACCGTGATAGTATATCATTCTTTTTAATATATTAACATATAATATTATCATGAAGCATTACCGTCCCCGGCACACCTGCTAACTGTCATCTCAGTATGATTAGGTTAAACCATTGACGGCACCAAGCACAGAAACATCTGCTTCCACAATGCAGCAGTCCCCCACAAGGAAGCGTTTCTTTGGATCCTTTAATTCACTTAGCGTCATAAATGCCGGCCATCCCCAAATGTAAGCAGCAGCTGAAAACCAATATGAACCATCTGCAAGAGAAAAATGTCAAAACTTTTCAAAAGAAAGAGAAATAGAAACCTATCAAATATATCCTGAGATTTTAACAATAAGGGGTCGTTTGGTAGGCCGTATTAGGTAAAATAATCCCCGTAGAAAAATTTAATCCGTCCAATACCATATTTGGTTGGTCAATTCAATTTACTCCTACCTAATACATGGATTAGTTATCCCTCATATGAGGGATTAACTAATAACAAGGAAAGTAAGAGATTACTAATCCTTGGATTAGCTATACATGGATAAGACTTAAAATTATTAAATCAAGGGTATAATTGTAAAGAATATTTTATATAGTTTTAAACCAAACACAAATTTAGATTATACATTATTGCATAATTAATTTTTAATACAATGAACCAAACACTTGATAAAAAATAATCCCAGCATTACTAATCCCTGCATTATTAATCCCTGCATTACTAATCCCTACTAATCCCTGCATTACTTGTGTTCGTACCAAACGACCCCTAAGATTTGACTAAAGTAGATAAAAGAACGCCACCAAGATGCTAGGCATGAAAGATGACAAACACAAATTACCCATATTTGATATCCTTTTTTCTTTTTTAAACAAAAAAAAACTGTGAAAGTTTCTTGAAAAGAAACTTAAAATTGTCTATTCATTGCTCAATTAGGCAAGATTGACACCTAAAAGACTACTATAAAACATATCATCATTTTAAGCTCAGAAATGATTGTTGAATTTGACAAGATTAATGTGAACTAGTATGAATATTTGAAGCCTCATTTTAGGAAGAAATTGGTAGATGCATTTTTCCATGCATTTATATTGCATGATTACACTTAATGTGATGTCATGTATGACATTATTAAGGCCATTTCTTATCTCCTAAGACATTTGAATCTTCTTTCTGTCTTGTAATATTTCACTTGTATTTTTAGAGTGAAATAAAGTTTGAGTTGATTGTGTCCCGAGAATTAGGTAAAGATCAAATTATGCCGAACATCGTAAACTTCTGGTGTTCTTTTTATTATTGTCTCACTTACTACTTATTAGCTACCTTTAAATATAGTAGTTTGTGATTTAATCACTCTGTATATATTCGGCTTCCACAACAATTGGTATCAGAGCCAAGGTTCTATCTACCTATGCTCTGTGGTTGCAGCATAGTTTGAACTTCCACATCAGAAAAGAATTACTTTGATGTTTTGTACTGTTAGCAAATAAATAGTATCTGTAGCAAAAAAAGGAGATAATAAAAATGAAGGGTTCACATCGGATGTCAGTAATACGTCGTTGGCATCTTCGCTTATGACAAGAATTATGTCAAATGCGAAATTTGCAGTTGAAAATTTAGACGGGTCAGGACATATCGGGATGTGGCAAACTGAGGTTCTTGATGTCCTTTTTCAACAAGGGCTAGATATTGCCATAGAATAAAAGAAACCAACAATAGTGAAGAAGGAGAAGCATCGTCGTGAGAGCTCGTTCTCAAAACCAGATGAGAACGAAGAAAGGAAGATCGAAATCAAGATCCAGACCCAGCAAAGATGAATGCGCCTTTTGCCGAGAAAAGGGGCACCGGAAGAAAGACTGTCCAAAGTTGAAAAACAAGGCCAAACCTACCAACGAGAAGGCTGTCATGGATTCAAATGTAGCTGATTATGACGACTGTGATTTCTCACTAGTTACAACTGAGCCATTCAGACCATGTGACATATGGTTTATGGATTCAGCTTGTAGCTATCATATGTGTCCCAATCGAGACTGGTTCGTTGATTTTCAAAAAGGAGAATGTGGAGTTATTCACACCGCAAATAGCAATCCTCCTACCGCATATGGTATTGGTTCAATCCAATTAAGAAACCATGATGAATTGATCAGAACATTAACAGACGTTCAATACATACCGGAATTGAAGACAAGGAGGCAGAAGTAACCAAGCTATGGCACATGCGCTTGGGACATGCTAGAGGAAAATCATTGAAAATTTTATCAGATTAAGGGTTGTTAAAAGGAGTAAAGACTTGCAATTTGGAGTTTTGTGAGCATTTTGTCAAGGGAAAACAGATAAGGGTTAAATTTGGAACAAGTATCCATAATACTAAAGGTATTTTGGACTATGTTCACTCTGATGTTTGGGATACTTCTAAAACACTTTCATTAGGTGGGAAACACTATTTTGTAATCATTATTGGTGACTTCTCCCCGAGAGTGGGTGTATACTATGAAAACCAAATTTGAGGTGCTAGAAATTTTTCTCAAATGGATGGCGATGATAGAAACTCAAACAGGTAGATAGATAACGGTGGAGAATACAAAAATTATCTTTACAATAAGATTTGTGGAAATGATAGCAGTTTGAGACATTTCACTGTCAGAAATATACCACAACAAAATGAAGTGGCAGAGCGTATGAACCAGACTTTGTTGGAGAAGGTTTGGTGTATGTTGTCCAATGCTGGCCTGCGCAAAGAATTTTGGGCTGACGCAATAACATATGCATGCCACCTCATTAATCGTCTACCATCTGACGTTATTGGTGACAAGACACCATTTGACAAATGGTATGGAAAACCTGCTGAAGATTATAATTTTTTGCATGTGTTTGGCTCAATTGCATATTATCATGTGAAAGAATCAAAATTGGATCCGAGAGCAAAGAAAGCTATATTTATGAGAATTACTTCTGGAGTCAAAGGATACCGATTATATTGTTCAGAGACAAGCAAAATTATATTCAGCAAAGGTGTTACCTTTGATGAATATTCCATAACAAAAGTGACAATTGAAGATGTCAAACAAACTGATGGTGCTTCAAAGCAAGTGGAGTTTGAGGAAAAATTAAATTTTTCAGCACAAGGAGAAAACGAGGAAATAATAAAAGATTTTCCCCTCGAAGAAGAGTCAGCAGAGAGGGAGATTCAATTCAGGAACCGCAACAACAACTTGAATCAATTGCAACTAGCGAGCCAAAAAGAACAATAAAGAAACTTGTTCATCTCATAGAGATAGTGGCTTGTGCAGCCTTAAATGTAGCTGATGGTGTTCCTACCACTTATAAAGACGCGGTCCAAAGTCCAAAAGAAGATAAGTGGAGGATTGCCGAAGAAATGCAGTCCCTTCATCAGAATCGTACATGAAAATTGGCCAATCTCCCGAATGGCAAGAAAGGATTGGGTGCAAATGAATATTTGCAAAGAAAGAAGAATTTCTTAACCAAGAAGATGTTCGCTACAAAGCAAGATAGGTGGCCAAAGGGTACGCTCAAAAAAAGGGTATTGATTACAATGAGGTATTTTCGCCGGTAGTGAAACACTCCTCCATTAGAGATTTTTTGGCTTTGGTAGCACCGTTGAATTTTGAACTAGTTTAGTTAGATGTAAAAAGTGCATTTTTACATTAGTGACTTGGAAGAGGAAATCTATACGACTCAGCCAGAAGGATTCAAGTTCAAAGTTGCTAAAAAGGAAAATATGGTGTACAAACTTGAAAAATCGTACAATCTTCTAGACAACGGTACAAATGATTTGACAAGTTTATGTTGCGGCAGAAGTACAGAATAAGCAAATACAATCATTGTGTGTATTTGCACAAGCTTGAAGACGGATCTTTCATATATCTTCTCCTATAAGTTGATGAAATGTTGATAGCTTCTAAAAGTCGAGAAAATTGAGAAGCTGAAGATTCAACTAAGAAAGAAGTTTGAGATGAAGGATTTGGATGAGGCGGAGAAAATTCTTGGCATAGAGGTAAAAAGAGATAGACATTCAAAGAAGCTCTATCTATCCCAGAGAGAATACTTGAAGAGAGTAATCAATTGATTTGGCATGAATGACAACACGAAGTCGATTAGCACTCCGCTTGCTCCTCACTTTAAGCTTAGTGATGCTATGTCACCGAAGAATGAAGCTGAACGAGAGTATATATCAAGAGTACCATATGTGAATGCCGTTGGTATCTGAATGTATGCAATAGTCTGCACAAGACCTAATATTTCACATGCTATCGGAGTAAGCTAGTATATGCATGATCCAGGAAAGGAGCATTGGCAAGCGATAAAATGGATTATATTCGTAATACTATAGATGTTGGATTTATTTTTGAGCAGGAAGATGGTCAATATCTGGTTGGATATTATGACTTAGATTATGCGGGTGAGTTGGACAAGCGTAGATCAACTACTGGTTATGTTTTCACTTTTGCAAATGCACCAATTAATTGGAAGTCTACTTTGTAGTCAACAATTTATTTATTTACTACTGAGACAAAGTACATGGCAATTACAGAGGCTATAAAGGAGGCAATTTGGCTTCAAGGTTGCTTAGAGAGCTTGGTATTGGTCAAGAAAGCAATCACACTATTTTGTGATAGTCATAGTGCTATCCAATTAGCAAAGAACCAAGTTTATCATGCAAGGACGAAGCACATTGATGTTCGATATCACTTTATACGAGATATTATAGAAAAAAGTGGAATCATGGTGCAGAAAATTCAGACTACAGACAACCCTGCCTATATGCTAACAAAAGTAGTGACTACGATCAAGTTTCAACATTGTTTGAACTTGATCAACATTATTGAACTTTGAAGATTGAAATTGAAGACAAATCAAAATTTATCAGTAAGAGAAAATTGAAAAAGTGAAATCTTGCCAAGGTAGAGACTTGTTGAATTTGACAAAATTAATATGAACTAGTGTGAATATTTGAAGCCTCCTTTTAGGAAGAAATTGGTAGATGCATTTTTTCATGCATTTACATAGCATGATCACACTTAATGTGATGCCATGCATGACATTATTAAGGTCATTTCCCTTCTATAAATAACAAGGGTTTTGTTCATTTGTAAACATCTCAGACTTGCCTTCTTATCTCCAAAGACATTTGAATATTCTTTCTCTTTTGTAATAACTTGTATTTTTGGAGTGAAATAAAATCTGAGTTGATTGTGTCCGAGGACTAGGCAAAAATCAAATTTCACTGAACCTCGTAAACTTCTAGTGTTCTTTTTATTATTGTCTCATTTACTATTAGCTACCTTTAAATATAGTAGGTGTGATTTAATCACTCTCTATATATTCGGCTTCCGCAACAATGACCTTGTGCATTTACCATAATTCCATAAACAACCAACTGGATGACTCGATTGTTTGCCAATGATTCAAAATGCCTTAGGAAAGAAGGTTTACTTCCGATTTCGTTTTCCTTTGATCGCTTTGCGTTGCTAAAACCATGAGAAATGACAATTCACTAAAACAAAATTCTTTTGTTTTGACATCTATGTGTGTGTGTGTAACATTATATCCTCTTTCAGTAACCTACAATGTAAACAAGAGTTGGTGTATGGATCATATTGAGGACACGAGGTCTGTAATAGGCAGTGAGATTAGTAAGGAAGTGGTCAACATTGAGTAGAACTTCCAATATGGGATAATTACTCTACTTTAGCCCGAGGCTCCTGCTTAAAATTAGCAATGTTAATGATATGTGCAGCACAAAAATGTCTGTACCACCCTTCAATGGGATACTTAAATCGACACATTAAAATTAGCAATGTTAATGATATGTGCAGCACAGAAAGTGGTCAACATTGAGTAAAAATTCCAATATGGGATAATTACTCTACTTTAGCCCAAGGCTCCTGCTTAAAATTAGCATATGAATGATATGTGCACCACAGAAATGTCTGTACCACCCTTCACTGTGATGCTTAAATCGACACATTACCTACATATGCGGGAACCAAAAAACAGTTCAATAAATAAAGAAACAAGAGGACGAACCAGTCATCTTGCGATATTCACCACTAATCTGGTCTTTGACAGAAATGCTACATTTTCCCTGGACCCTTTTCTGACAATCAAATCCTTTAGCACCAACTAATTCAAGATAGATGGAGATGTTCTCGCCATTTTGTCCACTACAACCCGTAAGATCTAGCAAAAGTTTCCTGCATCCAAACACATCAAATTGTATTTACACTACAAAGAGAAGAATGTGTGAAAGAAAGAAAAATATATATGACAGATAAAGGACATGAACAACTATACCATTTATAACCGCCAACAGTAAACTCCTCAGAAAACAACTCCTTCTTCAATTTTGTGAATTCAGAAATATTCCATTCGTGCTTATAGGCCTTGACATCTTTCAACAACAACATACATTCACCTACTCCATGATTACTGGTCACATATACATCTACTCCGAAGATACAGCTGTCATTAACAAGGTAACCATTAGAGGGATCTTTAAATGTTGCACGGGAGATGCATTTTGAGAAACCCCATTCAGTCTTGATACTGCGAAAACGCCGCTCCATTCCTGCATGAAAATATGTATTTTCCTAGAAAATGTTACTGACATAGTAAACATTGCCTATCTAAATCGAAAGTTTTCTATTTATACTAATTACTAATTTATATATTCTGGTAAATCTTCTGAAGACATTAGGAAGAAGAATGTCACAAAGAGAAAAAGCATTATACCTCTTATTACAACATAGTTGTCATGAATTTGATCAAATATCAAGAAGCTAAACGTGGCATTCACCTCCCAACCAGCATGTGCGAAGCTAGTCCCAACAATGGCCAAGTATATAGATATATGGTCATGTCCTATTTCATCTCCACAAGGATAAATGATCATTTTCCTGTCCCAATTAGTCCATGAACAGTTCAAGATATTCAGAACAAACTGAAAACGGAAATGATATCGAAGCAAATGTACAGACAAAGAAAACAATTTTAAATATCATTTACAGAGAAACCATTCATGTTATACCTTGTAATTAAAAAGTTCTACTCAATGAGCAACGTGTCCAGCTTTCAAAACCTCTATCCGAAAACCCAAATGAGAGAAGCAAAAAAGACACCACAGAAAAAGAAAATCACAATTAATTAAAAACAAAATGCACACAATATCAAGGAATTAGATAGCAAAAGAACTTGAAAATGAAAACGGTGCAGCAGGTTTTATTGGGAAACATATAACCTTCCTATGCTACAAAAGACACATTTCTTTTGCCTTTTCTGTTATGGAAAGAAGGCAGTATGTCTGTGTCAAGTATGCTACACCATTGTATTATAATCCAGGCTAAACAATGACAAAGAAAAAAGATCAAGGTTTCAATAAAGATTTCCTTGTCCAATCCATAGCTTCATAGCTGATAGCTTCCCCTTCTTGCATTCATGAATTATCAATCTATGGTACATGGACCCAAAAACTTGTCTCGACTAAGTTCACATATCTGAAATACTAACAGTATGGTCAATTTTAGTAGGTTTATTTAACATTCACTGATTCATGTACTAGTATCTATACTAGTCGAACATAGGTGCATTAGCCAAAATGAAAGATTAAGCAAATCATATCTCAACATAAAATGATTCATGACCATTAATTTGGTTACTTAATGCAAGTGCATATGTTAAAAGATTCTATAAATTCTTCCTGTCCCCACTCATTAAAATTTAACACACAAACATCCGTTATAGCAACATAAGATGAGCAGTAATATTTTCTGCCAGTATAGAGGCAATGACTTCTTTGTTTAGTACCAGCAGATATATATATATATGAAAACATTTATACAAATTTAGGTTATGATGTGGCGCACACCTTTAAGCTTAAATTAATCTTAGAAAGCTTGCCTTTAGGCCCTTCAGGTCTCCAAGATCTCCCATGAATATGTGTTACATAGTGCAAATAAGGCAACATCTTCAGTTAGTGCCCATGTTACATGGAGGCCTGACTGTGATAGATTAGTCAAATATTGGTTATTGGTAGCTTTTACTTAATTTGAAGGATTTCTATTAAGTGCCCATACTATTGTTACATTATGTCAAGGCAAGCAAATAGATGAGTGGTGTGGAGCTTATCATCAACTAAAAGATTGTCCATAACAGAAATCAGAATCTCCGAAGCAACTATCAAAGAAAAAGACAAAAATAAGGTTGAAGTTTACACACATTTTATAAAGTTAATGATGAGCAATAGTACCATTTGTAGCCGCTCGACTCGAACTCATTTGATTCATACTTCTTAATGCCATTGTCTGAGAGCAAGGAAAATGATTCAATTTTCAACAGGTAACGTGCCGGCGACGAATCACTTGCCATGCTAACTTCTGACCCTTCTGAAATGTAAAAAACAAAAATACAACTTAACATTGAGAATAAGAGGAAGAAGCAATTCAAATGGTACTTCCTCAAATTAGGAACTGTTTGAGGGTTTTTTTATACACTTAGCAATTTTTTGCCAAATTTTGCTAAGTTTAGACCACCTTCAGAATAAACTTCAAATTCTGACCTACTTTGACCGACTTCTCAACTCTTGTTCAAGGTTAATACTATATTGTATAGTATTATACTACTTGAACCTAATTAGTTATATTAAATAAATGTTTCATGACAGTTACTAGTATGCAATAATGACATGGTCTCTTCATTTGCTCTTTTCCCAGCACCCAAGGGTTAGAGGTCTCTTCAATTGCTCCTTTTCCAGCATCTCAAGGTTAAACACATCTCCTCATTTTCTCTTTTCTATGGTTCTACTGCGGTTCGTTCAAGAAATTCCTACCTCTCTATCTATCTCTGAGATGTTTGGATTTTTCAAAACTCCATGAACATGCAGAAGAGAAATGCTATCCCCACTCGGACCAAGACAGAACTTTTACTTGTTCAAATAACAATTAAGGTGAAGCAGGGTCAGGAACGACGAATCTCTTTATGATAAACAGATCCATTTTGCAAGTTCGTTATTACGGGTGCATTTCTCTATTTTTTTGTTTAGCCAGTGTTGTGTGCCCCATAAAATCTGTTCAAGTATGAAATCACAGTGCTCTAGCAGAGTATTTGCAACTACTGCGCTAAACTCAATTAATAATACAGTCAGAATGATGCTGAAAAGTAAGAGAAGTATATATGGAACGCAATCTGGGATATGAAGAATATTAAATCACAACAATAACAGAGAATAAGACACAATATACACATAAAATACTAATAATCTTGAGTAAGAGTTGAACTGTGTTAGGGTTAAACACATACCGTCAGCCGCGATAGCACCCATGACCTCAAGAATAGAATTAGGTTTTGATAATAAGGATATTCCACCTCTCTTTATAGAGAGCCCTAACCATGTCAATACTTATTGGGCCTTACTGACCTGCACATTATCAAAATGGCATGGCAGGGCCATTTTTACGGCTGGCTATCCAAAATTAGCTACCATCGCTAATAATCGATTTCTAGCTATTTTAATTTAAAATATATTAGTAAATAATAATTTTGCCCTTTCCTTTTTAACGTTCCATTTAGTTAGTTTTCATTTTTTTAATCACTTTTTGCTTTATTTTTAGAGTAGTGTATGGATTTCGCTTTCGTGAGAACACCTTCTTTGAATTTAGTCTGGTTTAGGCCAAATTTTTTTCAAATTTGTCTGGCAAGTGTTGTTTGTAATCGTTGAATAACTTGGTTTGATAAGTTGTTCAAATATTTTTGTAGTCGTTGTATATTAGGATGAATTTTCAAGTAGTTTTTTGCTTCAACTGCATTATGGATTGCTGGAGTTCTTGTTAAAACTTGAAATTCAGAACGATGTGCTGCACTTCATGCTTAAAATTTGATTTTTTGTAATAAATTTAGTGCCAGTATATTATTCTGTAAGTCTGACATCTGAAGTCTTGTTGTCCAGTATTATATGCTAGATGAGTTTTATAATATACTAGAGTTCTTTTATTTTGAAAATACTTATTTTTACTGATATTTTTAATCAGTTTTTTTTCTTTTTTTTCTTTTTTACATGTTGTATTTGATTATGTTTTTCAATTGACTTCTAAAGGATTGTTATGCAGTATAAATTAATTTGTATTTATTTTGTTTAAGTATGATGTATCTGATTATGTTTTTCAGTATTTTTTTATGGATATTTATTGTTACTAATAAATTTGGTTCCAGTGTATTATACGGGAAGCGCCTCTGAAGGCTAGTTGTTCAGTTTTTTATACTGGAGGAGTATTATATTGTAATGGAGTTTTGTTTCTATTTGATTAGCTGTGTTTAATAATAATTTATATCTGTATTTTTTATATGGGTTTTGATTATGTTTTTTAATTGTAGTCCAGTATTTGTTTATGGAGTTTTATTTTTGTGATAAATTTGGTCTAGTATATTATACGAAAAGTCAGTCTTTTGAAGGATTGTTTTCAAGTATTTTATATTGGACGATTATTATAATATACTGGAGTTCTGTTTATATCTGATTACTTGTGTTTAATAATAATTTGTATGTGTGTTTTTTAATATGATATTTGATTATGTTTTTTAATTCTAGCCCAGTATTTATTTATGGAGTTTTATTTTTATAATAAATTTGGTCCAGTATATTATACGAAAGTATGCCCTCCGAAGGCTAGTTGTCCAGTATTTTTATACTGGATGATTATTATAATATATTTGAGTTGTGTTTTATTTCTGATTGCTTGTGTTTAATGATAATTTGTATTTTTCTTATATGATGTTTGATTATGTTTTTTAATTCTAGCCCAGTATTTATTTATGGAGCTTTATTTTTGCAATAAATTTGATCTGGTATATTATACGAGAAGTCTTCCCTTGAATGATTGTTGTCCAGTTTTTTATACTGGATGATTATGATAACATATTGGAGTTGTGTTTTATTTTTGATTTCTTGCGTTTAATGATAATTTGTATATGTATTTTTTTATATGGTGTTTGATCATGTTTTTTAATTCTAGCCCCGTATTTGTTTATGAAATTTTTTTGGGTAATAAATTTTGGTCCAGTATATTATACGGGAAGTCTTCCCTCTGAAGGCTTGTTGTCCAGTATTTTATACTGGATGATTATTATAATATATTTGAGTTGTGTTTGACTCTAGTATATTATATGGGAAGTATGTAAGCTTGTTTTCCAGTATGTTATACTGGATGAGTTATGTTTATACTAGAGTTGTGTTTTATTTCTGATTACTTTTTTCAATGATTATTTGTATATGCTTTTTTTAATATGCTCTTTGATTATATTTTTTCTTTATACTCCTGTATTTGTTTATGGAGTTTCATTGTTTCTGATTAATTTTATCCGGTATATTGTACAGGAAGTCTACCATTTGTAGGTTTTGTTGTCTAGTATATTATACTGGATGAGTTCTGTTTATACTGGAGTTCTATTTGTATAATGGATTCTGATCGTGTTTACAAATCAAATTTGTAATATGCTTGTTTTCATGATTTCACAAATGTGGAATCTTCAAGTAGTATACTGAAGGTGCGTATTCTTGAAACGTTCAAATTTTCTATGATGATTAGAATCTTTTTTCCTTCTATTGTCTTCCACATTAACTCCGATATGCCTGATCCGAATTCCCCCACCGGCGACAATGTAATCGCCGATCAAAATTGAAGGATGCGAGGAGGACACGACTTTGGGCAAGTCCAAGTACTTGCATAAAATGGAAGTTCTCATTTCTCAAACGGCAGCATTGGCAGAAGAAGCAACTACAACATATATATAAAGAGACTGTTACTGGGCGTTAATGGAGGAAGTGAAATTGAAGCATGGAAGTGTAAATTGAGCGTTTTCAAGAAGACGCGGAAAAGATTAAGGATGGCGGGCTCGGGGCGTAGCTATCATACGGAATACGAGTTCGACTGAACTTAGTAGCTTTAATTCACATCATATATTTATCTTAAAAAATTCATTAAAAATATATATATATATATATATATATATATGTATAATTTATTAATTTAGAACTCAATTACTTGAAAAAACTAAAAAGCTAAACCCATAAATTTCGAATCCTTCCTCCACCCCCTTCTTGCCTCCAAAATTATGTACAACCCCATCCAAAATAAGTTTAGGGGGTACTTATAGGTTATGGTCGAAATGTCCAAGTCCAAAACCAACAAAAAAACTAACTTTTCTCGACAAAGGGGGTGACCTCGCGGGGCGCCGTGTGAGGCACCATAAATTCCTCGCTAGGCGCCATGAGAGGTACCCTTTTTTCCTTCGCTAGGCACCATCTAGCGGGGGATGGTTGACGCCTTGGATGAAGTAGGGCGCCATCTGGGGCGTCAACCTTTGCTTGCCTTTCGACTTTCTTCTCATGCTCTTACTTCAATGTCTTTGATTCCTTTTTGTATAACTTCTCTCTTCACGTTGCAGTTAAATATTTTTACATATAAAATCAACTCAATTAAGATCAAATGTTATACAAATTAATATTAAAACGTCAAAATATAAGACAAGTAATATCATAAAATATAAAGTTATAGTCAAACATCAATTACATTAGTTATTTTCTTTTTTACTTTGCTTAAAAAAGAATGACCCTTTTTTATATTTAAAAATAATTTAACTTTAAATTTTAAGTTTATTTTTAATGATGTAATTTTATAGTCTCATAATGTCATGGCATATTTAAAATTACAAGCTCCAAAAGTTTATAGCTACATAGATGCCATAGTATGTTTAAGATAACAAGTTCCAAAAGTTTTTATTTCTTTTCTTATTAAGTTCACGTAAAATGATCCCAGTATAAGATATATACAGACATATATATGTGTGCGCGCGCCCGTGCGTATTATGTACATAAACAAATATACATATTTCATATATTTTTTAGCTAGAAAATGCAATTAATTTTGGTTGAGCGGTCAATTTTGTATTTTTCCCTTTAATATTTAAGAGTGATGGACAATGTTTTATTAATTTTAGGTTCACTAAGTAATCTCACTAAAGATTACATCTTTTTTGTTAGTTACATTATCAAAACTGCTGATTTTTGCAGAACTTTATCACACTTTAATCTAGAGTAATAATTCATACATCTGAATTTTTTGCCACATTTACTTTACATGTCTCTAACATTGATTTTGTAGGAATTGTTATTATTTTTTTAAAAGACTCAGATTAAAAAAAAAAGTGTCTCAAGAAGTTAAAGGTGAATAATTTAATTCAAAAAAAAACACACCAAAATTGAGCTATTTATTATCTAAACAAAGGTACATGCATCTTGTTGACTTGTTATCATTAGCTATTTATTTCTCCCCATTTTTCCTAACTTTTTCAAAGTAATTTAAATAATTTAGGAAAAGGTTCATTATTTCCATTTATCATTCCACTATTGCTTATCGCTTTCATATCATTTGTTTATACTTAATGAATGTTTAAATTTAAATTATTTAATTTTAGTTGTTAAGTGTACTTATTTTTTAAGTTCAAATTTTGATCATTTAAATTTTAATTAGTAATCCGGACATACGCCTAAGTCTGAAATCACCATACGAAGCTATAGCAACTCTCGAAATTCCATTCTGACCCTCGGATCGAAATCTCGCCTAACAACCGGAAATCACCAAAATACTAACTCCACCACACACAAAAGTCATGATACGTATTACAAAGCTGCTCGAGATCTTAAGTCGCTGAACGAGGCATAAATTCTTAAAACGATATGTTGGATCGTTACAAGCACCCTTGTCTTTAATATTTTGGGTCCGACTGCATTATTGTTTCCATTTATCATTCCACTATTGCTTATCGCTTTTATATTATTTGTTTGTACTTAATGAATATTTGAATTTTAATTATTTAATTTGAGTTGTTAAGTGTACTTAGTTTTTAAGTTCAAATTTTGATCAATAAATTTTAATTATTAAATTTATTTTACGGCTTTAAATTTGACTAGATTTAGATAATTAAGACTATAATAAAATCTAAATTTTATTAATATGTTATCATCCACATTTACTGCTAACTGTCACCACGTGTCACTTTTATTAACTACCACCACCTATCAACCACCACCACTATAATTAACCACAACCACTACCATCATACTCAACCATAGCTGCCACTGTTCGTCATTATCAACTATCACCACCCACCATCCATCATCCTCGATTGTAGAATTTTGTTTGAATTTTATATTTATTATTTTTTAGATAAAGATAATTTGTTTACATTCAGATGCTGATAAAACAAACATCTTAGTCACTCATTATTCATATCTTGGTACAAATATTAAATTCATATGTGTATTCGTATCTTGATACAAATCTTAAATTTATATGTGTATTCATATCCAAACGTCTTAATCTGAATATATATATAAGTGCTTGATTCAATTCCAAATTTTTACTTTTACAAACTAGCAAACATCAAAATTTCAAAACACCATTTTCATTTCCTTATTCCCAAAAATGTAATTTCAACAACGAGGAGGGAGCAGGGTTCTCTTGATTAGCAAAATAAAAGCCATCCTCTTTGATTAACCAATAGCATTGTTTAGTGTCTAATCCTCCATATGCTGAACAAGCACCATCTACTCTAAAAACATCAAACATTGCTTGTTTTGTACCCCACCAAAAGTGACAATAAAATAGGGTAGCAGCAAAAACATTAAGCTTGAAATCGAACTGAAACTCTTGATTTAGAGTAGGGTAATGGTATCCAAGATCATCATCGTCAGATTGGCAATGAAAGCTTAATTGAGGAGACGTTTCTTGAATCCCATCAACGATATGGACATGAATTCGATGTCTATAAAAAATTGGAATAACAATTTTGGCATTCGTTCCTTGTGCAGAATAAAGTGATAACAGAAGCAATATTACAAAGGTCTCTCTCAAAGAGTAACTCATGTCTAAATATTTTGGAACTTATTTCTCTTAATTTCTCTTACATATATATGAGGAATCAAGTAGCAATATTTGCATGAGGTTATGAAATGATATTTTTTTCTAATTCTGCTTCTTCGTCTTTTATTTTTTTTCTTTTTTCTCCTTTGGTGATAGTAAGGAAAATACATAAATCTCTTGTTATAACAGGTAACTTTTTTATGATTTTAAATATTGTACAGTCAATCCTCTCTATAGTAATGCTATTATAGAGAGATCTGACTGTACATACTCTTTTTATATATTAGGTAATAAAGTTATACTGTAATCTAGTACAATTAATAAGTTTGTCACTTTGTGTTAATTTTTTTTACTTTTTATGCAATTTTTTCAAACATTGTCTGTATACACCTAAAGCTTTCATGCCAACTTCCTCAAATTATTTTTAATATTATAAAAAATGAAGCACGTATAAGAAAATGAAACATGACTAAGCAGAATTATGTCTAGTTGTACTGTTTTTAAGCTTGTCTCTCATGTTATTTGCTTGGGAAAGAAATAAAATCAAGTCACACTGCAATTTCTAGTTCTCTGCCTAAACTTTTAATATAAGTTACAAACATAGTCTTTTGATAAGCAACTTTGCTGACATTAATTGATATGCTATAGTTGTATAGTATTTATTTCTTTGACACTGACATAAATTTTCCTTTTTAGACCACTTTAACCATCAGTTTTTGATGAGAATAGATTACTCTGATTTGGTAAAAAAACGATTACCTTAATCTACTTGTAATTAATTCTTTAAAAAAATAAATTATTTACTTAAATAAATTGAAAATGCAATTATTCTTGTGATATGATCATCAAATCATCAAATATTAAAGAAAACGTTACAAGTTAGTCTTCTAGATCATAAACTTAGTGAAAGAGACAAAATAATTACTTCTTTCTTTCTTATGTATCATGCATAAATTATGATGTTTACAATTATAAGCATACATCAGCGAACACAAGATAGTGTCTGTCACTGTTGTTTGCCCCAAAATTTGAAAACAAATCAATTGAATTTTGAGCGTGGGAACCGATAAGTAAGTGACAAATTCGATTGTAAACAAGTAGACGATAAAAGAGAAAGGATATAATACTTGAGAGAGAGATTACAATAGCAGAACTAGGTAATCAATATATTGCTTTTTGTTTCTTGTTCCCAGCAAAAAAACTTGCCCCCCAACCCAGTGCATCAATACATATATATAGGAAAAAATCTAACCCCCCCCCGGTTGCCCACGTGGTGTCCTTTACAATCGTTATAGTGTCCTTGCGTAGTGGGTAAAACCCACGCACGTTTGGTAAAGGTCTTGCAGAGTTGGCGAAAATACTGCAGGTTAGGTGAGGGGTCTGCACGCAAGGTACAGTTAGAACAGTGTTATTGACTTTTGAATGTAAGTCGGCGCAACGGACATATCGACCATCACGAGGTGGAGTTCAGAGTGACCTATCGATCACCATATCGGATCTGGCCTAAACTCCAGTTCCGAGCTCGACATCGGATATCGGTCTGAGCATCGATCGTATGGTTCCGATATCGATACTGGATGTCGGTTCGAGCGTCGATCCTCCATTTCTCATCGATACTGGATGTCGGTTCGAGCGTCGACCATGTGGTTCCGACCTCGAACACGGGACGTGTGATCTCGACCACTGATAGGCTGACCGATGCTGAGGGTCGGCTTCGAGATTCAACCTCGATCTGTTCCTTTATAAAAAAGCCGATTTTGCCACACACAACTGTCACGATCCAAAATTCACTAGTGGTCGTAATGGCGCCTAACACCGCCATCAGGCAAGCCAACAGTGATTAATCAATTTAATTACTTATTCTAGCACCGTAAAATCATAACTTTTTTTAATGAAATAGCGTAAAACAGAATTTACATGAACTACAATAGTGAATAATATGTAGGAACCCTCAAAACCTGGTGTCACAAGTGCATGAGCATCAACTAAGAAACATAATAAATTACAACATCAGTCTCAAATACAAGTTAGACAAAAAAATATAAATAACTCTGATGGAGACTCTGCAGACTGCGGATTAGAGCGTGAAATGCAACTCACGGTAAAGTCCCCACAATGGCCGCGCCTCTGCGCCCAAAAAACCACCAGACATATAAGTACCTGCACAAAAATTGCAACAAGTGTAGTATGAGTATGTAAATCAACGTATACCCAGTAAGTATCTAGCCTAACTCCAGAGAAGTAGTGACGTGGGTCGACATCAATACTTACTAGTGATCCAATATGATAAATACATTAGAAGTAAAGAGAGAGTCAAAGTAGATACACGAAATAACAATTGTAAATACGTGGTATAATTCTCCTCTCAGCAATGACTCAAACTCTCAGCTAGTAACTACCTCCTCAACCGGACTCTATATATATATATATATATATATATATATATATATATAATGGACCTTATCAGATAGGTCATCACAGTTCAATCAGGAACAAGCTCACAGATATGTTGGTTTCTTGTCAATTATTATGCACGATTTCATAATAGTATTATATAGAAATGCCGAGGTGTGCATAATATGTGCACTACCGAGGGTCGAACCACACGAACCATAGATACATCTATTATATTGCTGAGGCGAACGGTCAGCTCCCTAATCCTGCCACGGCGAACGTTCTGATCCCATCATAATGTGCGCACTACCTAGGGTCGAATGGCACGAACCATAGATGTTTCTATTATATAGCTGAGGCGAACGTCCCGATCCCATTAGAATAAGAAGCTTTAACGGGTCCTTGACCCCACTCACGAATAGACGTCTGAGTTATAAATTTTAAGGGAAACCTTTCGATGAAAATGCATAATGCCAGAGAAATTCGTAAGGGGAGTAAAATTATTTCGAAGGCTAATCATGAAGCCCGTCGAATCTCTACCATATCGAGTCTATCACTCTACCCAAGTGTCGTATCAAGTTGCAATGTAAAATAAAGGAATTAAATAGGCAGGAGACAACTCAAGTAGTATAGCTATAGCATGGTGTGAACCTAGTCTACTCGGACATAACATGAATCTAGCCACCACAGACTCTCGTCACCTTGTGCGTACGTAGTCCTGCAATAAGTAACAGATAACAATTACATCACCTAGGGGTAGTTTCCCCCTCACAGGGTTAGACATGAGACTTACCTTGCTCCAAAGTTCCATAACCGGCTCCAACGCCACTCTAACACCTCAAATCGATACCCGTCGCTCCAAAACTAGTCAAACAAGGTGCAAACCAATAAAAATATACTCTCATACTCATAGAACATAATTTTGTTTTCTTTGTTTTGTAAAGAATGAATGATTTCATAAGTTAGAGGCTTATGAAAAAGAAGTAGAACGTTGCTTGTGGGATAATCCACATGAATTTCTTTGTTCGTAACTAGGTGTGGTTTGCAAAGTTGAATGAAAGGAATATCTAGGGTTACTGCATTGCAAAGGTCTTTTGCTAGTAAAAATAGAGTCTGGATGTACCAGTTTGGTTTGGCTGGAGAGGTTGTGACCTTTACAGAAGGAAGTTTGTTAGTGATTTTAAGTTTTTCACCATTGGTAGCCCTTAGGCGTTCTTTAGTTTTTACGAAAAACTTATTTGGAATGACACCTTCTTGGATACAGCTTCGGTCTGCACCAGTGTCAAATAAAGCTATGCCAGTCTAAACAAAGGACTCGTTGACGATGAGAGCGATCCTAACGTGATATTAGGCATCCCAATGGTGGTCACATCATAGCCGATTCCGGTCAAATCAATTTCAATTGCCCAACCTCGAAGATGGGCAGATATCACCAAAGAAGAACCATCTTCTGAAGATGATATTCAGTTTGCACAGCCGCAAGTTTCGTAGTGGACGCAACTCATGGGCCTTACTTCAAAATCACCCATGAATCCTCTCAACCAAGAGGAAGTGGCAAAGTCAAAGGCGCAACTCCTTGAAGAAGCCGCCATATCTCCCCCCAGGTCTTCTTCAGCTTCAACTTCAGTTATGGTTGCAAAAAGCACCACGCCTTCAACTTCGACCGTGGCTGCTACAAGCACCACAAGGAAAGAAGTGGTAGTGAAAAAACCCATTAAAAGACAAGTGGTGGCCAAAAGCTCCACTACACAAAGCACGGTGCCTTCTGCACTTAAACAAGCACTTTCTTCACCCCTGCCTCAACCAATTTCTTCAGCAGGTCCTTATACGGAGGAACCTTAATATGTTAAGAATGAGATGACTTACTCACTCGTCCAAATAGAGCCACATCTTTGGGATTCTAACCCTCTAGTTGTTGCCAAAAAGATGCTCGACCCAACATCCAATTTTCTTTAAAAAAACTCCTGTCCATAACCAGAAGTTCTATGAATTTATTCTTACAGACACTCATTCTTGTCTATTTAAACCTTTTTTGGACAAAACCCAAATCTATATCACCCATACCACAGTATGGATAAACAAAATTATCTCGCCAAAGGAATGGGGTGATCACCCTATGAAAGTCAGAAAACTTTCTCAGCCATTTTCTCCTCAATTTTTCAGTTATTATGACTATAGGGACGCGTGGTTTAATGCGTTGACCTTTCAAAACCATACCAAAAAATAGTCATATTTCTTCCTTTGGGGAAAACACTTGCCGGTAGATTTTTTCCGATGATTTTTGCACCAATGGTGGCTAATTTACGGTCATTTAGCAGATATATTTCCTCCACCAATGAACGAAGGATTTGAGTATTTTGTTCCAGATTTCACGGAGACCAGCACATTCCCCAGTTTCTTCAACTTTCCCTCATATTTCGCATCCCATGGATATACACCCAGAAGTTTGTTTTTCACAAACGGGAAGAATTCAGAGGTATGCCTTGGTTAGCCCTTCAAGGCTACTGCAAGTGGTACAAGGCATGGAGGGATGCCAAGGAAACCTACTTACCAACAGTTGGAAAATGGTTTTCCAGCAACCCCAAATTTCTATTACCAACAGATGTAGCAAACATTTCATTTCTGCAGCAGAGAAGACTAGTTCAACCAAATTAGCAGGCTCTACCAGCAAAGAAGACTACATCCAGGAGATGGAAAACCTTTTACAACAGCTTAAGGGAAAGGTTCCCGATCAACATTCATCCAGTTCGTCTGAAGAACAATCAAAAGAAGAGGATGACCCAGAATAAGTCAAGACGAGGACCAATTTGTCGCTGACATCAGCCATGACCGCCAGCAATAAATTTTCTGAGAAGTTACTGTAGCAATGTTACTGTAGATTACTGTGCACTTATCACTGTAGATCACTGTGCATTTTTACTGTAGCAAAATACTATACACTTTCACTGTAGCACGGTCTATGATTATATAAATAGACCCCCCCACTCACTTCAGAAGGCATTCAATCCTTCTCCCAAATTTCAGAATTCTCTTTACATATTTCTTCTCTCTAAACCCTCTCAACACTTAAGAGCTCTATACCTTGTAAGCTTTTAAAGTTCAATTTTTTAATATCTGTATTTTAATTTTTTGTTATCAATAATACTTCTGGTCGGCTCGGCGTCTTAGAAGAAAGACCAATGCCATGCAGAATAATTATAAGGCTCATAATATCTATGAGTGGAATATCGATGGATGTTCCGAATATAATATTCTTGCAAAATTACAGCAGATGACCATGGTGGCCACTGCTTATAAAACCTTCCACAATTGTTCCAACCAGAGTACTACTCATATCTTAGTCGCTGGTTTTATATGTCAACTTAAGGGGTGGTGGGACACCCATTTAAGCGACGAGGAAAAACAACAAATTTTTCAAGCCGTGAAATTAGATGAATTAGGACAACCAATCCTAAAAGATGGTGAAACAATTCTTGATTCTATCAACACGTTGATTTACACAATCATCAAAACATTCGTAGGATGTCCAAGTATCTTTAGAGAAAAATCCTTTGAAATACTTAACAACCTCAAGTGCAAAACTCTTTCAGATTTTAGGTGGTATAAGGATTCCTTCTTGACCAGGATCTACGAAAGACCAGATAGGGAATCTCCCTTATTGGAAAGAGAAATTCCTAGATGGCTTGCCCAAGTCCCTTAGAGATTTAGTTAAGGAAGAATTTCATAGTTAATATTTTGGTGATATTCTACGATCAAATTACCTACGGCCAGATAGTTAGCCAAATTCAACAGGTTGCTCTTAAGATCTGCAGGCAAAATAAAATGCTTAGGCAACTTGCCAAGGATAGAGCACAAAGACGTAGAGACTTAGGAAGCTTCTGCCAACAATTTGGTCTTCCTTCGTACGGTAGTAAACCACATAGGAAAAAGATTTCTAAACCCCATTCGTCCAATATTAGAAATACAATTTCAATAAGAAAAAGAAACCTTCATATATGAAAAATAAGTCTTCTAAATCTTTTAATAAAGATGAAAAGACTTCTACTTCCACTGGCAAACGTTTCAAGTGTGGAAAGCCAGGCCACATCTCCAAGTTTTGCAAAGTTTCTCAGAAGACCAAGCATCTACAACTTGACGAGCCCACTCTAAACAAAATAGAGAAATTGCTTGTTGAATTAAGCAAATATTCGGATATTACAGATAATGAAATATCCGATGATGAGCAATTTAACAACATATTAGAAGATGATTTAGATTCATCTTCTGCATCTTTAGAAGGGTCTGACCAGGACTACCTCCCTCAGATCAATGTTCTCACAAAAGAACAAGATCTTCTTCTTGAAGTGATTGGTGATCTTCAAGACCCTGAACTTAAAAAAGACTATTTAGGAAAGCTTACGACAGTCCTTAATAAGCCTTCAACATCCTCGTCTTCAACTTTTCAAAATCACCCCCAGGAAGCCAATACCTATAACATTACTGATATTCTTAAGAGATTTCCTTCTGATAGCCCTAATATAGCAAAAGTGACCATTTCAGACCTTCGATCTGAGATAGCACACCTAAAGGAAGAAATTAGGAAATAAAAGCTAGACAAGAATTAGATAGACTTGTCCTCCAACCATTATCTAATGAGCCAAATAAGCTCAAAGAGATTGTACAAGTTGTTGTAACCTCTGACCAAGACGATGATGAAACAGAATCCTTCTTAAATGCAAATCTATCATCAGATCTAACATACTATTATGTGGTATTGTTATATATATATATATATATATACTACTCCGAGATAAACCCATGAAAAGGATATAATTTTCATCAATAATTAAGCATTTCCGCCAACTCTCTAAGTAATGAAGCTCAATTTAACATGATCTTTAACCAAGTGTTATTTACTAATACAAGTAATTAATCTAACAAGTTGAGTCCAAATAGTGCAAGTAATGGCATAATAAAGACCTATGTCTACCCGGACATAACATGAATTCTAGCTACGCATGGACTCTCTTTGTGCGTACGTAGCACCCAAAATTAGTACCAAATGGAAATTTAAACACCTATGGGGTAAATTCCCTCGTACAAGGTTAGGCAATAGACTTACCTTGTTACCAAGTTCAGTTTTCAGTTCACAAATCACTCTAAAGTCTCAGTCGGTACCGAACAATCGGGAACTAGCCAAATATTATATAAAATAATCGATATATACTCAAAAGTTCATAATTTAGCTATTAGAATAATTACCCAACTCAAATTGAAAGATTCCTAAAATTCACCCCGGGCCCACGTGCCCGGATTTTAAATATTTTTGAAGATAAATATTACCCATAACCTCACGAACCCAAATATATAATTTCTACTCAATTCCATAATCATTTTCGTGCTCTAATCCCATTTTTATCAAAACCTAGATTTTCCAACAACCTCCTAAAATTATCACAATTTTTATGTTAAATCTACCCATAATGCATGTATTAAACTCATATTGTGTAGAAATTACTTATGTCAAAGTGCTAGGTGAAAATCCCTCATCAAAAAGCTCTAAAATCGACCAACAAGTGAAAGAAATGAACTAAAAAGCCTAAGTCCCAAAATTTTTAAGAGGCACTGCCTAGGCGTCCTTTCTTTGCAATCGCGGAAGAGGCCTTGCGATAGCGAAGGCAAACAGCCCAGGCCCAAAATATTGGCTATCGCAAACGCGACCTGTGCCTCGCGAATGTGAAGGCTTGTATGGCCTGCCCTACGCGAATGCGAGGGCTTCTTCTCGAACGTGAAGACCAACAGCAGCCACCCCTGCCCAGCCTACTCTACGCATACGCGGGCCCATATCATGCAAACGAGGATTGGCTGTCGCGAATGCGGAGCACAAATTCCAGTCCCCCAATTTTCCTTCTTCACGAACGCGACTCCACCCACGCGATCGCGAAGAAGGAAACCAGAACCAGCAGTGACAACATTTTAGACTTAAGCTCTGGGCGGTCCAAAACTCACCCGAGTTACCTGGGCCCTATTCAAATGTACCAAGTAGTCCATAAACATAATACGGATCTGATCGAACTCTCGAAACATGTAAAACAACATCAAAACTAAGAATCTAACCCCAAAACCAAATTGAATCAAGTTATGAACTTCAAGCTTTACAACGCACTCCGAGCACGCCGAATCATACTTAGACTCTTCGGAATGACACCAAATTTCGGGTGCAAGTCATAAATCACCATACAGAACTATTCCTAAGCTCGGAATCCCAAACGGACCCCGATAACACCAAATACTACTCCAAACCAAACTTAAAGAACTTGAAAACCTTCAAGGCGCCAACTTTCAACATTAAGTGCTGAAACGCTTCCAGGTCATGCGAAACCTGATCCGAACACACGCCCAAGTCCAAAATCATCATACGAAACCTATTTGGACCGTCAAATCATGATCTCGAGTTTGTTTACTCAAAATGTTGATTCAAGTCAAACTTGACCATTATAGGCCACTATTAAGGAACTAAGTTTTCCGATTTATCCCCAACCCTTCCAAACCCGAACCAACCATCCCCGCACATAAAATAGTAAAGGCACATACGGGGATCTAAAAAGTAAAATGACTCGTCGGGACCTTACATTCTCCACCTCTTAAACAAACATTCGTTCTAGAATCATTCTTGGAGTGCTAAATAGGTGCAGATATCTGTTCCCCACGTCCTCCTCGGTCTCCCAAGTCGCTTCCTCAACTGGTTGACCCCTCCACTAGACCTTCACCGGATAAATATTCTTGGACGTCAACTGGCGAACCTGCCTATCAATAATAGCAACTGGCTCCTCCTCGCAACCCAAGCTCTCATCTAGCTGAATCGTGCTGTAATCTAACACATAACCTGTCGGCATAGTACCTCCGGAGCATAGACACATGGAAGACCGGATGAGCTCCCTATAGACTGGGAGGCAAAGCAAGCTTGTAAACAACCTCCCCAGCTCGTCTCAATACCTCAAATGGGCCAATAAACCTTGGGCTCAACTTGCCCTTTTTTCCGAACCTCATGATTCCCTTCATCGGCGAGACCTTCAAAAGAACCTTCTCGTCCACCATAAACGATAAATCATGTGCATTCTGATCCATATAACTCTTATGTCTGGAGTGTGCTGTGCGACGTCACTCCTGAATCAACTTTACCTTTTTCAAGGCATCTTTCACTAAATCAGTGCCTATATAACCTAGCCTCGCCGGGCTCAAACCATCCAATGGGCGAACGACATCGCTGACCATATAAAGCCTCGCATGGAGCTATCTCAATGCTGGACTGATAACTGTTGTTATAAGCAAACTAGGACAAAGTCAAGAATCGATCGTACTGCCCTCCGAAGTCAATCACACATGCTCTGAGCATATTCTCTAGGATATGAACTATACGCTCTGACTGCCCGTCGGTCTGCGGATGAAAAACTATGCTAAGCTCTACCCGAGTGCCTAACTCACTCTGTACTACTCTCCAAAAGTGCAAAGTGAACTGAGGGCCTTTATCTGAAATGATGGAAACAAGCACACCATGCAATCGAACGATCTCCTGAATGTAAATTTGGGCTAATCTCTCTGAAAAGTACGTAGTCACAACCGGAATAAAGTGTGAAGACTTGGTTAACCTATCTCCAATGACCCAAATGGCATCAAACTTCCTCAACGTCTGCAGCAACCTAATTACAAAGTCCATAGTGATCCGCTCCTATTTCCACTCCGATATAACCATCTGTTGGAGTAGGCCGCCTGGCCTCTGGTGTTCATACTTAACTTGTTGGCAATTTAGACACCTCGCTACATACTCAACTATGTCTTTCTTCATCCGCCGCCACCAATAATGCTGCCTTAGGTTGCGATACATCTTTGTAGCACCAGGGTGAATAGAATACCGAGAGCTGTGTGCCTCCTCTAGAATCTTCTCCCTCAAGCCATTAACATTAGGAACACATAAGTGACCCTGGAGTCGCACACCATCCTCGCTGATATTAACCTCCTTGGCACCACCCTGAAATACCGTCTCTCTAAAAACCAGAAGGTACTGATCATTGTACTAACGAGCCTTGATCCGCTCAAATAATGAAGACTGACCCACTACACATGCAAGAATTCGACTGGCTCTGAAATATCCAATCTCACAAGTCTGTTAGCTAGGGACTGAATGTCCAAAGCCAATAGCATCTCCTCTGCTAAAATAAATGCCAAGCTACGCATACTCTTGGCCTTTCTGCTCAAGGCATCTGCAACCACATTCGCCTTGCCCCGATGATAAAGGATGGTAATATCATAGTCCTTTAGTACCTCAAGCCACCTGCACTACCTCAAATTGAGATCCCTCTGCTTGAAAAAATGCTGCAAGCTGCTATGATCGGCGTAGACCTCACAGGACAACCCATAAAGATAATGCCTCCAGATCTTGAGAGCATGAACTATCGCGGCTAACTCCAAATCATGAATAGGGTAATTCTTCTCGTGGGACTTCAGCTGACGTGAAGTATATGCAATAACTCACCCCTCATGCATCAAGACACAACCTAAGCCAATGTTTGAAGCATCGCAATACACATACATCCCTGAAACAGAAGGCAACACCCAAACCGGTGATGTAGTCAAAGTTATCTTGAGCTTCTTAAAGCTCGCCTCATAATCATCGGACCACCAAAACGAAGCACCCTTCCGGGTCAATCTAGTTAAAGGTGTCAATAGATGAGAAGTCTTCCACAAACCGACGATGATAAAGTATTAACCCCAAGGAACTCCTGATCTCGGTCGCTGTGGTAGGACGAGGCCAACTCTGGACTGCATCGATCTTCCTGGAGTCCCCCTAACACCCTCAGCTGATACAATATGTCCCAAGAATTCCACAAAATCCAACCAGAACTTGCACTTGGAGCACTTAGCATAAAGCTTCTGTTCCCGCAAGGTCTGAAGCACAACTCTTAAATGTTGCTCGTGCTCCTCCATACTACGCGAGTAGAACAATATGTCATCAATGAAGAAAATGACAAATGAGTCAAGATATGGCCTAAACACTCGGTTCGTCAAATTCATAAATGCCGCTGGGGCATTTGTCAAGCCGAAAGACATCACCAGAAAGTTATAATGGCCATATCTATTCCGGAAAGCTATCTTCGGAATGTCCGAAGCACGAATCTTCAACTAATGATACCAGATCTCAAATCGATCTTAGAGAACACCCTGCTTCCCTGCAACTGGTCAAACAAATCATCAATAAGCGACAACGGATACTTGTTCTTAATGGTAACCTTGTTCAAATGGAGGTAATTAATGCACATCCACATACTCCCATATTTCTTTTTCACGAATAACACTGGTGCGCCCCAAGGCGACACACTCGGCCTGATGAACCCCTTTGCTAGAAACTCCTCAAGCTGCTTCTTCAACTCTTTCAACTCTTTCGGGATCATACGGTACGGTGGAAAAGATATAGGCTGGGTACTTGGTGCCAAATCAATACTAAAATCGATATCATGATCTAGTGGCATGCCTGGTAAATCAGAAGGAAACACATCACTGAACTCCTGCACCACGGGCATTGAATCAATCGTAGGAATCTCTGCAGCAGTATCCCGAACAAAAGATAGATAAGCCAGACAACCCTTCTTGACCAAGTGTTGAGCCTTCAGAAAAGAGATAATCCGACTAGGTGTACTAATAGATGAACCCCTCTACTTCAGTCTAGGCAACTCTGGCATCGCCAAGGTAACAATCTTGGCATGACAATCAAGGATGGCATGATACGGAGACAACAAGTCCATGCACATGATGACCTCAAAGTTAGTCATGTCGAGCAACAGAAGATCTGCTCTAGTCTCAAAGTCATAATACAAGACCGGTAGACCCGATCCACAATGACAGAATCGCCCACGGGCGTGGAATCATAAATAGAAACACCAAAGGGCTCACGAGGGACATCCAGTTAATGAGCAAATAAGGAAGAAGCTTAGGAATATGTAGACCCTGGATCGAATAATACTGAAGCTTCCCTACCGTAGACAGAATTAATACCTATAATCATGGCATCTGAGGCTACTACATCTGGTCTGGCCGGAAAGGCATAGAACCTAGCTGGAGCGCCACCTGACCTCTAAGATGACCCCTACCCACCTGCCTTCCCCTGGAAGGTTGGATGCCCGGTGCGTAAACTGGTGCGATAATCATGGTTTGATGGCCCTACTGGCCGTGCTGCACTTCTTTGCCCCGAAACCTGGGGCAAGGTCTCTTCATGTGACCAAGCTCCGCACACTCATAGCAACCTCTCGATGCGGAAGATAACTAATCCTGAGTCTGGCCCTATAGACCTGAATACCAGCTGGAAGGACCCTGAATAGTGGTGGACGATAACATCTCTCTGGAATGACGCTGATATAGGGACGCACTGGTGCACCCCGAGAAGGTGGTGGTGCTGAATATGTGGGTCTACTAGACTGACCTCTTACAAAATGACCTCTTCCCCTAGACGGGGTGCTACTAACACCTATAAAATGCCGAGGCCTCTTCTCCCTCGTCGTATACACTCGGCCTTGTGTGCGGATGCCCTCAATCTGCCAAGCTATCTCCATAACCTGCTCGTAGGGAGTCCCCGTCTCCACCTCTCGGGCCATAGTAACATGAATTCCATAATGCAAGCCTGCAATAAACCTCCGCACTCTCGCCTCATAATCGATCGCGGACATCTGACTCTGTTGTAGCCGCTCGAATTGACCCCATAGCTCTTCCCTATGGGAGGGTAGAATATATCTCTCCAGAAAGAGACGTGTGAACCGATCCCAAGTCAAAGGAGGTGAACCCGCTGGCCTGCTGAGAAGATAGGACTGCCACTATCTACGGGCCCTGCCCTCCAATTGAAATATGGTGAAGTCCGCCCCGTTATACTCCAACATCTTCATGTTGTGCAGTCTGTCCCTGCAATGGTCAATAAAATCCTAGGAGTCCTCATGTCGCTCACCGCCAAAGGCGGGAGGGTGCAGTTTGGTCCATTTATCCAACAACTTATGCGGCTCAACGGCCGCATCTGATCTGGGCTCTAGTGCAGTTGCTACAACTGGATGGGCTCCGCCTACAGGTGCACCCAAGGTCTGATATACGGAATAGCGTGCCTTGGAGCCTGAGGGGTAGGCGTCTGTACTCGCCCTCCACCCCGAGATATGGCTGGGTATGCTGGAAATAAACCAGCCTGCATCATAGAATCCATAAACTGGAGCATACGACCCACGACCTCCAAAAATCCTAGCACGGACGTGAAATCTGCTGGGGCCGTCTCAGCTGTAGGCCTGCTCCTCAATGACAGGATTCCCCATTGAATCTGCTGGTGGTACACGGGAGCAACTCTAGGATGCCCTCGTCCTCTAGCATGCGCTGGAGCTCTAGCCCGACCTCAGCCTCTAGCAACAGGGGGAGCAGCTCCTCCACCGCCGCGTACATCTTCCGCGCACGTTCTCACCATCTATGAGAGAATAAGAGTAAGATACTTAGCACAACATCAACTGCACGATAAGAGATGAAGAAAGAGAAGTTTCCTTACACCCTATAGCCTCTCGAAGATAAGTAAGGACGTCTCCGCACCGATCCGCAAGACTTTATTAGGACTACTCATGACTTGTGATACCTACGTGAACCTAGAGCTATGATACCAAGATATCACGACCCAATTTATACTATTGGCTGTGATGGCACCCACCATCGCTGCGAGGCAAGTCAACAGTGATCTACCCATCTAATTGTTCATTTTAGTATTTTTAAAGTAATTTATTTTTTTAATGAGATAGCTATTAATAGGAAATTTTAGTAAAACCAATAATCAAATAAAGAAAAGAGTTAAGTAGTGAATTTAATACCCAAAACTATAAAATGTCTACTAGAATGCTCCCAAAATCCGGTGTCACAAGTGCATGAGCAAACTAGTAGAATATACAAAACCTCCTATACTACTGTCTGAAATAAGATAGACAGAAAATAAATAATTAGGAGAGACTCCAGGCGTTGCAGAATGGGCATAGAGAGCAGCTCACCACTAAGCCTCTAGGTAACATGGGTACGCGCCAAAAGGACTGCCAGATACACCTGCCTCAAACCCTCACCCTGCACGATTAATGCAGAAGTGTAGCGTGAGTATATAAATAATATGTACCCAGTAAGTATCTAGTCCAACCTCGAAGAAGTAGTGTCGAGGGGTTGACTTTGATATTTACTAGTGGGCAAAATACATAATGAACAAGATTATTTAATAAGAAAGAAAGTCAATACAATGATGGAATAAGAGGCAATAATTATATGACCATGTAACACATAACAATTAAAAATCCCCGAATATCACGTAATAATCTCAACAAGTAAGGACTTAACATGTACTACAAATCCTCAGGTCATGACAGACACATTAAGTGAAATCAGACACCGAATGATAACACGCACGAGTTATGCCGAGGTCGTACGGCCCAATTCATAATATTCGTGTACATACACTACCGAGGTCGTACGGTCCAATCCATGGATGCATCCCATATATATTAAGTATATAAATATTTCCGAGGCGTTCGGCCCGATCCACAGGAATAGAGAAACTTTTTGGATTCAAATTTCATGTTTACAACTCAGAGGTAAACCCATGAAAATGATATAATTTCCATCAATAATTAAGCATTTCCTCCAACTCTTTAAGTAGTGAAGCTCAATTTAACATGATCTTTAACCAAGTGTTACTTACTAATACAAGTAATTAATCTAACAAGTTGAGTCCAAATAGTACAAGTAATGGCATAATAAAGTCCTATGTCTATCCGGTCATAACATGAATTCTAGCTACGTACGGACTTTCTTCACTTCGTGCATACGTAGCACCCACAATTAGTAACAAATAGCAATTTAAACACCTATAGGGTAAACTCCCTCTTACAAGGTTAGGCAAGAGACTTACCTTGTTCCCAAATTCATATTCCGGTGCACAAATCACTCTAAGGCCTCAAGTTGATGCTGAACAATCCGAAACTAGTCAAATATTATATAAATTAATTAATATATACTCAAAAGTTCATAATTTAGCTATTAGAGTAATTACCCAACTCAAATTGGAAGATTCCTAAAATTACCCCAGGGCCTACGTGCCCGGATTCCGGAAATTTTAAAGAGAAATGTTACTCATAACCTCACGAACCCAATATATAATGTCTACTCAATTCCATAATCATTTTCGTGGTCTAATCCCATTTTAATAAAAACCTAGATTTTCTAACAATCTCCTAAAATTTCCACAACTTTTATGCTAAAATCTATCCATAATGCGTGTATTAAACTCATATTATGTAGAAATTACTTACCTCAAAGTACTAGGTGAAAATCCCTTCTCAAAGAGCTCTAAGATTGACCAACAAGTGAAATAAATGAACTAAAAAGCCTAAGACCCGACATTTTAAAATGCACTGCCTAAGGATCCTTTCTTCGCGATCGTGGAACAGGCCTCGCGATCGCGAAAGCAAACAGCCCAGGCCCAGAAAATTGGCTATCGCGAATACAACCTGAGCCTCACGAACGTGAAGGCTTGTATGGCATGCCTTACACGAATGCGAGGGCTTCTTCGCGAATGCGAAGACCAACATTGGCCACCCCTGCCAGCCTACCCTACGCGAACGTGGGCCCATTCACGTGAATACGAAGGCCACAGGTCCCAGACCTTCATGAACACGGACTGGGTGTCACGAACGTGAAGTACAAATTCCAGTCCCTTAATTTTCCTTCTTCACTAACGCGACCCCACCCACGCAATCGAGAAGAAGGAAACCAGAACCAGCAGTGACAACATTTGGGACTTAGCTCGGGGCGGTCCGAAACTCACCCGAGCCACTCGGGACCCCGTTCAAATGCACCAACAAGTCCATATACATAATAAGAACCTACTCAAACTCTCGAAACACGTAAAATAATATCAAAAGAAAAATCATACCCCAAAACCAAATTAAATCAAGTTATGAACTTCAAGCTTTTCAACTTACTCCGAACGCACCGAATCTTACTTAGACTACTCGGAATGACACCAAATTTAGCGTGCAAGTCATAAATCACTATACGGAACTATTCCAAGGCTCAGAGTCCCAAAGGGACCTCGATAACACCAAAGCCCACTCCAAACCAAACTTAAAGAACTTGAAAACCTTCAATGCGCCAACTTTCAACATTAAGCGCCGAAACGCTCCCAGGTCATCCGAAACCCGATCAGAACATACGCTCAAGTCCAAAATCATCATACAAACCTATTAGGACCGTCAAATCCTGATTCCGAGGTCGTTTACTCAAAACGTTGACTCAAGTCATACTTGACCATTATAGGCCACTATTAAGGAACTAAATGTTCCGATTTCAATCCGAACCCTTCCAAAATCAAACCAACCATCCCCGCAAGTTATAAAATAGTAAAACACATACGGGGAGTCTTAATTAAGGAAATCGGGATCTAAAAAGTAAAACGACCAATCAAATCATTACAAATAGGAATGTTGATTCTCTAAAATAGTATGCAACAACCCACATCAATAGCAGTTGAACTCGAAAAAGAGATTGTTGCTTGTTTTGGACAAATCTCACATCAAAATGGGAGACGAAGGGCCATGTCAAGCCCCAAAGGCCGGGCCAAAACGAATAACAACTTGGTTCTTGGATTCGTGCTGTGACAAGTAGTATCAAAGCCTAGATTTTTAGATATTTAAAAAGTCAAGAAGTCGTATCTAGTAGATTCTCCCTTATGGATATATTATGCACCATACTCATAATTGAGAGGCTACAGTGATGCTTATGATGTCTCTTTTCATTTCATTCAAGATCGTGCGTTAGTGTATTATTATAAGAAAAGTTTAATCTTTTTTCTCTCTCTTCTAATCAATGGTACAAACAGGATCGACAGGTAATTTCATAGAACAATCGTGGTGTCTGAATCAAATTGCTAAGGTACCTTTTGAGTTAATGGTCACGGGAACAAAACCTTGACGTCTCGAAAGTTGAGATAGAGCGAACACTACCTTAGCAGTTAACTTTAGGTCGTAACAATGTTATGAATATGTACATCAATCATCCGAGAGCAGTAAGGATTGTGAACACAATATACAAGAATAGTGAATGTTATAGGTGTTGCAGAGAGGAGTTGTAGAAATGCAAATAGTCATCCACAGTATGATGATATTCATAACATACATTGCTTGTCCATCTATTAAAAGTCTCGTTACCACTAGAAATGTATATTGAGTATAGCTTTTATAGTTTATATCGATGTATCATGAGTGTATCCACCAGAAATGTAAAATTAGTATGGATATTACAGTGTATACTTAATTTATCCTGAGTGTATAAACTTTATACAACGAGTATACAGTTATTTTTCGATATGTATAAATGTTGTGCACACGATATATACTATATGGATAATCAGGGTATCGTATATACACACTGAGTATAAACCAAATATACAGTAAATATACAGTAATTATACATTTTACCTTATAATTTCTTGTTACACAGTGATATAGTTCATTCAAGTATACAATAATTTTTAGGATGGTTTTTGGAAAGAGATATGGAAAAAGGATCAGTCAGTCAAGTCTTGAATATGGATGAGAATTTCCATATTCAAATAAAGGCTAGCAATTGAAAAATCTCGCTCAACGCAAACCAAAAGCAAATCACTCCTAAACGATTTGGTATCCTAAATTCACGCCTTCTGTATGGAATCTTTAATCCCTAACCATTATAAAATCCGCTCAATTATTCATATTGCCAAAAAAATTCTAGGTTTCTAAAGAGTAAACCTAGAGCAGAGCTCCAAAATATTCACGCAGAAATTCAAAGTTTTTGCACAATTGCAGCCTACAATCAGCTTAAAGCAGTTGAGATTTCGTTTTTAAATTGTGAAATTGATACAAAATCGACAAACTCAACTAATGTCTATGGAGATTGTGAATGTTGGAACTACTGTTCCAATTTTGATTCCGATTTTACTTCAACACAGTGGTGAGTGGGTAAGTGATAGTAAATGTTAATTTTTTTGTTAATGGCGTGTTGATCAATTCGGACTGTAGCTATGAGTATTTTCTTTATGAGATATACAAGCAATTGGATAGAGATTCAATTATAAGTGCGATGGAGATAAAATATACAGTGAAGGATGGCTATATAACAATTTCAATATACAATGATATGAATGTGCGCTTGTATATGGAGATGAAATAGAAAATCCTGAATATCACTGAATATTCATTATGCATAACGTTGAAAACTGTGTGTTCAAGTGGTGAATGCTCATATTCAAGTTCATATTTAGGTGGTAATTTACTTGCAACAACTTCAGCTACAATGTCGGAACATAGAAGAAGTACACAGAACTAATAATATTATTGAGATAATGGATAATCATGGAAAAGAAGACAAAATTGAGATAGTGAAGGAAAATTGTATAATAAACAATCCACAACATGAAGAAATTGCAGAAGTTCAGTTGTATTGGGACAAAGATACACTCATTAGTGTAATAAAGCACTACGCAATACGAGAAAAATGTCAATTTATAGTTGATAGATCATCTACAACAAAGTATGATTTCTATGTATAAGATTTCACTTCTCTGTAATTTTGTGTATATTGCTTGTATAACAAATGTATAATTATCGTATAATGAGATTGCATATATATATATATATATATATATATATATTTGAGACACAAGTGTAAAAATCTGAAGAAGTGCATTATCATAACATTATATTTCAAATAGGTCTTGTCTTACATGCGTGGATGAAAGTTGCAAATGGAGTCTTAGATCTTCAAGTCTCACAAATCAAATGTCTTCAAGGTTAGACGGTTCAATGATGTTCACACTTTCCCAGAGACGAGTAAACTGTTTTCACAACATTATGCTACTTCGTCAGCAATTGCAAAAATGATTTGCAAATAATATGCCAATCCAAAAATAATATACACTTTGGCAGATATCATGAGCGACATGAAATAACTATATGGGATTAATATGAGATACGTAAAAGCATATATAACAAAAGAAAGGGCGCTTGAACTGCTAAGAGGGATACCACGCGAATCTATAGTAAACTGCCGAGTCACTTGTATATGATAAATATGACAAATCCTGGTTGTTTCACAATGTTACATGAATCAGAGGACGGGCGCTTCATGTATGTTTTTGTCGCACTAAATGTATCAATCATACAATGGAAATACTGCTACCCTATTGTAGTGGTTGACGGGACATTCCTTAAATCATCACACAGGGGGACAATGTTAACAGCTAGCGCACAAGTTGCAGCAGGTGAATATATCGCAGTCTTGTATAATAATTATATATGGTATAGATAGTTGTTATCCGTGTATAACAAAAATAACATGTGGATGCTTTCTTATTTGCTTAACTAGGTAAAGTTTTTCCACTAACATATGCTGTTGTTGATTTTGAAAATAATGCTTCTTGGGAATGATTTTTTGACAATGGGAAAGGATGTGCATCGTATCCGATCATCATACAAGCATATTGAGGGGTGCTTCAATTGTGTATCCAGAGGTATCTCACTGTGTATGCATCTTCCATCTTTGGAATACTACCATAAAGAAGCAATTCAAGAAGGACCATGACCGGCTGAGGGAAGTATTTTTTGCAATGGCCCGAGCATACAAAATTGAAGATTTTAATCGCCTCATGCAAGATATGGACTGCATTGATAAGAGGGTAAGGGGTTACCTGTTCCAAATTGGTTATGAAAAGTGGTCCATAACACATTTCACTGTGAATAGATCCATGGTGATGACTTCAAATATTGTCGAGTCACTCAATGCAAGAAACAGAGAGGCAAGAGAACTACCAATCATGAGTTTGCTAGATTACATGATGAATTTGATTATGGAATTGAATAATATAAATAGAATGACTGCAACGAGTACATTTACTGGCCTAGGAAAAAAAATATAACAATGTACTGAAGAAAAATAGCAGTTTGTCGCAGAAGATGACGGTAAATATTCTTTTATCATGTCTTACTTCATACGCCTAAATTACATACTTTCACAAAAATGCGTTAATACTTGTCATATCCCTATTTTACTAATGATATCTATTTAAATTTAGGTGAGGTCTTCAAACAATTATGTATATATAGTAATAGATGTTGAACAAAGGCGAAACATAGTCTGCATGCAAAAAAAGAAGTGCAAACGATTTCAAGTGGATGAGATTCCTTGTCCACATGCTATGACAGTATTAGACTACACACACATAGAAGCACCCAAATATTGTTCTGCATATTACACCAAGGAATACTTCAAGGAGACATGAAGTGCCAGTTAATCCACTTCCAAATGAAAATACATCCGACCTTCCAACAGAGGTGTTAGATAATGTGGTCCTACCACCGATAGTGAAGGGCAAATCAGGAAGACCGACAAAGTCGCAATGCAAAGGACTTTATGAATATCTGTATACTGAAACAGTTACCCGTGGACTGTGTGGAAAACTAGGACACAACAGAAGAACATGTAAGAGTGCTCGAGACAACTAGTAGATAACTGTTTTCCTTATGAATGTTATAGTCAGAATATTGAAAAAATAATGAAATTTACAATCAGATTCTCTCTAATGTATGAATAAAGATACTATTTTTGTCGTAATGAAAGTATTGGTAGAAATTTTATTCCAAATACTATTATGGATGTCACTATATAGATGTCAATATACAAAATAGATGTCAATACACAAAATATATATAAAATAGATTATCACTATATACAAAATATATAAAATAGACTGTTACTATACAATTTATATACATTAGACCGTCACTATAAAAAAATATACTAAGTGAATTGGTAGATTCTTGACGTGGGAAATCTCCCAATCATGATGACTGGCATTGTCTTTACTCTTTTCTCTAGTCCCTCAGGCATCGAATCCTAGTTATAACAAATACTTCGTCTTCTTAGAGCAATATCGATATTACGTACATTAAATATAGCAATATCTCAAATTTGTAATAATGTACAATGTAATAGGTAATGGAGTGGATTCTTAATTTAACCTCGCAGACAAAATGATCAGTTTAGGTACCTCTTTCAACCTAAAATAAAACTTCCAGAAGAATAATTTCTATAAAAATTCATATGCTATATTATAAAATAAACTGTCGTTACAAAAAATATACAAAATAGATGTTACTATATAAAATATATATAAAAAAAGACTGTAACTATATAAAAATATACAAAATAGAATTTTTATATTTATACAAAAAAAAAAAAAATAGACTGTCACTATTGTATATACAATTTGCATACAGTAGACTATGACCATACAAAAAAATATACAAAATAGATGTCACTATACAAAATATATATAAAAAAGATTAAAAAAATATACAAAATAGATGTCACTATACAAAATATATACAAAAAGACTGTCACTATACAAAAAATATACAAAATAGAATTTGTATATTTATACAAAAAAAAAAAATAGACCGTCACTATTGTATATACAATTTACATACAATAGAATGTGACTATACAAAAAATATACAAAATAGAATTCACTATACAAAATATATACAAAAACGACTGTTACTATACAACAATTATACAAAATAGGTGTCACTATACAAAAAATATACAAAAAATACTGTTACGATACAAAAATTATACAAAATAGACTGTCACTATACAATTTATATACAGTTTAGTTGTTCCTAGAACTTCATTCACAAAACTTCCTATAACGACTTAGCAACACCAGCTAAATTTGCAAAACCTGTCGAAACAGATTCAACTGTATAAATTATAAAACTAATACTGTAGAAAATTCAAAACTATGCAAAATCTGAAACTTCCAAAATTTCACTATTAACTGAAAACGAACAAGTCAAAGGAATATTCATTAGCATTTCAAACATATTGTTCAAAAATATCCCAAACAAAAAGTATAAAACATGATATAGGTATGCAACAGTATCCAATCATAAGACAATAATCAACTACTTCATCTTAAAATTACATGTCAATTTTTCGCTAAATTATCCCAAACTACTTCATCTTGCCCTTCAACTTGCCCTTTTTCTTGATATCCTTCAAAGTCTCGTCATCACCGACGGCATGCATCTTGCCCTTTTTCTTGTTGTCCTTCAAAGCCATGTCATCACCAACGACACACGACTTGCCCTTTTTCTTGTTATCCTTTTTGGTCAGATCCTTCAATCTACCAGTAGACTCGCCATCACTAATTGCATGTGCTCTTTCTTTCTTCACTCCATAATCCCATAGTAATATACCATATCGGTTCCGTATCCCATCAATATCAATAGCTTTAGAAATACTGCTTCCTTGAATGATGTACTCAACAAATGCAGCAACATAAACACCACAGTCACTACATACAAAGGTCGCACATAAACGTTGAATAAGTTAGTATAATATCCAAATAAGAATTCATGTACAAAAATGAATAAGAATCAGAAATATTCAATAATAATTTACGTATTATCTTGCGTTGGCAACCCATCAATGACATGAATCTCAAAAGGATCAATGGCAAAAATTCCTATATGATTCTCCTTTGTGTCCCAAAAACAATGGCGATGAAGGAAATATGGGAGCGACACTGAGTATGGCTTAATTGATCTCCGAGCTGCACTATTTTGCCGCGCGCCACTCATGAAATCGTATACATAAATGCGTAAATCTTTGAATGACAGTCCCGCCAATGTCCAGTGCCACTTATCAGACAAATTCGTAGGGAAAAGGACTTCATTAACATTACACCAAGGAACATTACATCTTAAAAAATACCCAATTATATACTCAGCAATTGGATATTTTTTCAGTAATCAATCATGTCTCTATTTTTCTCCAAAAACTCCTTGTACAAATTCAAAATCAAGCAGTTAAACCAACATGCGGTAGTTGCGAATCTTACTGGAACATCAATACCGTACTTCCCTTTCTTTTTCAAATAGTAAAAAATAACATCAACATGCTAAAATATGAAGAATAAACACACATAGTCAGAAAATTACGTTATAAGAAAATTAAAATGTATATTTTATGTATAAACAGATTATACATTTTACAGAAGATACTGCAAGTATATATAAGAGATACTCTTCCAAGTTGATATTATGTTTTCTATCTTGTTCTAGTCCTTTCTTCTGCCTACAATCCAAGGGTTACCGAGTCTCATTTCTCATTTTATTATAGATAGAATCTATATGTAATTACAACATGGATAAAAGAAAAAAAATGGCATTTATACTAACAAATTAACATCAATATGCTGAAAATATGAAGAACAATTATAGTGTTGACTTACTGAATCACACAAAGGTAGGCCAAGATATGCAAATGTGAAGAACTATTTTTTTCTCCAATATCATCAACTCCAAATTCAAAGATTTTATTTAGCTTATTGCTAATCTCTGTATAGACACCGTCCCTGATGAATCACGATAAAAAGATATGGTTCATAACACGAAACACGAAAAATAAACAAGGAAAAAAAAAAGAAAAAACTAAAATATAAAACTTATGGTGCATTACTCTTTAAGCCTTTATTTATGAAAGTGTTCCACTTACACAATATTCTGAAACCAGTAGGATTGTCAACATTTTCCTGAAAAGGATACTTTATAGTGAAGATGGACTTATTTGGCTTATTTGTCAAGATGGGTTTCTTTGACTTAGTTGGCTTATTTTAAGCAACTTGAATGGTGCCACCAGAGTCAAATGTGTTCTTGAATGGTGACATCATGTCCCCTGCTGGTTTCCTTTCTCTAGGGATCATTTCAGGTGTGTCATGATCAACAACAACTATACGATCTTCCTGCATAGTAGAAACGTTTTTCTCCATCCCTAAACAATCACCATGTACAATATTTTGATCAAAATACTTTTGGGTGATTGCAGTTATTTGAGCCTCAGCATCACTAGTCCAGCCATTGTCCTCACCAACTTCCTCGCAACTATTTTTACCAACAACTTGTACAGAATCCGCCACCAAACCCCCCATATTAGCAGTATTTTTCTTAACTTCTGCAATATTAATTACACTATCACCATCTACATCATTTTTGTCACAAAACTTCCGGATGATTGCAGTGATTTCAGGCTCGGCATCCTCAATCCAGGCTTCGTTATCACCAATTCCTTCACTACTTTTACCAGCTTCTATAGAATCTTTCACCACACCCGCCATAACATCAACAATTTGCTCTAGGCTTACCTCAGTGCCAATATTTTTCTTTACAACTTCCTTACAACCAATATTTTTCCCCATAACTTCTTCACTACTAAAATTATTCTGTGCAACTTCCTTATTGCCAAAATAATCATTATGAATATCGGTAGTATCATGATGGCCGTGACTATCATGATAGTCGCCATTTTTTCTATCACCCTGTTCAGGAAAAATATACAAAAAATTGTAAGAATTATAATAACAGGTAAATATAACAAATAAACATAGTCATGAGAATACCTTTGAAGCATCGTGTTCACCTAGAGTTTTAAAAACCTTTTCAAATGAGGAAATCATTAACTTCTCCAAAGACGAAACCTTGTCTTTTACCTATAAAAGAAAAAGTGAAACCAAATATCAATTGAGTTGTCAGATTTGCTCAATGCCAAAATAGAATGTACCTTGTTGATTTCACTTCTTAGAAGTTTCAGCTCATTCTCGCTTGAACTCAAGTTACTGCACTGTGGATCTGGATTCATATTGTTTATAGATTGTGATTCCAGCTTATTTTTGGGGTGCTACTTAGCATTTTTCTTAGGTCGAGTGTTGAAATCACCAACATCATCTCTTGGATTAACTTCAGCCACGACTCCATATTCGATATACATCTCATTTTTATCTTCATACACGGGGACAAAAGCATGCAATTCAAGCCTTGTTTGTTCAACATTTGTTGGGCCAATGTTACCAAACACCTACCGCAAATCAAAAAAAAACATAGCAATCATGAAATTTTAAAATAACAAAAGACAACCAATATATTACTTGTAGAAACTACACATCATACAGTTAATTGATATTATGTATATTAAAGGTATAAAATATGTATAAAAATGTATAATTTATGTATCAAAAATAAATTCATATGTATTGCTATAAAATGTTGTAAACTAAACAAAAATATTTTTTACCTGCTCCCAACTTAAAAGAAAAAAAATTCTTTCCTCAACCTCTTGAAGGTCACCTTCTTTTTTACAGTCCAGTTTAGTATGCGTAGAACAATATCTCCAATCTGGTAAGCGAGATTTTTGCGAGTATAGAGGCAACATTCATAAAACCAACACTGGAATGCCAAAGGCAAACCACCATGTCGGTACATCTCTCTCGTACTACGAACCTTATCTTTCATTGACTCCAACATAGCATTGAAAATCACTTTTCCCCAAGGGAAAGTCTCAAAATCAACAGATTCAACTAACAAAAAATCATTCTTTGTCATGAAATCATCATTTATAATAGAAAATAGAAAACTGTGAATGAAATATAATACTGCAATCTTTAATACGTCCTCATCAGATTTCCACATCTTTCTTGAGAAACAGTCAGTTAACGATTTCTTAGACACTTTCAACATGCTTGGAAAGTACAATTCCATCAACCGACTCGACTGGACAGATTCATAATCCTTATTGGGATCATCGTTATACTTTAAACCTGTGATAATACAAAACTCTGCAAGTCCAAAGCGCAACTTGATGCTATTCACTTTAATCCATAACTCATTATCTTTAGATGACACCACTTCTTTAAGCAATAGTGAATGGATAAGTTGGTTTTGTATAAAAAATTTGGGCAAGTCCACAAAATAACCAAACATGTTCTTCCAAACATCTCAATATGCTAATCATCCAAAGTATCTTTCAAATGTTTTACTATACTACGGTTTGTATGCACACTGATACGAGTACCATAATGATCACCCAAAGGAACATAGTAATCCCAAAGCTGCAGACAATGCAAAAATATAAATATATATAAGCTTAATAACAACCACAAATATGCACTTTAAATATTACATATACACTATATGGATAGATGATACACTTTATATACAAATTGCACTATTACTTATTGACTTGATACAAATTTTATACAACATAAAAAAATAAAAATACATTTTATATACAAATCTAGAACATAACTGCTATATTCGATAAATTTTCTACATACTAAAATAAACTAAGCACATACAAGTCAGAGTTATATCATTAGAAAATACCTTCAAATCATATGAGCTAAAAGATTTTTGATCGACGTGAACTTTTCTCTTTTTTTGATGGAACATCATCCCCATCCCTTTTTGGGCTTCCTTTTAGAACCTTTACCTTTATCCTTCACAACATTCTTTTCCACCATTTTAATTTTTCTTGTGCCTTTTTCAACAACTACACGCTGAGCAGTTTTGTGACTTCGTTACTCTATTTCTGGGAGTCCCACTATGTGAACGAGTCCTTTTATCAACATAGGTACTTTGCATTCCTTCAATAGGGGTATTTTACATTGTTTCAACATATTTAGGGGTTGCATGCCCCAAATCGCACCCAAATTCTGGTAAATCTTCAAAATTGTCATCATCATTCCTACTGAAACTAGGGTTATATTTGACTAAATTACCAGCTAATTTCATAGAATTCGGAGATGTCCTCAACTTTATATTTTTCTTCAAAGATTTCTTTTCCTCCATTATAGACTCGTCTATGAACAAAAATCCGAAAACCTATTGAAATTTTGACTTATATTGAGAGCAAGAGTAAAAATGGAGAAGCTGTATTTTTTAGAAAAAACTGGCGTTTCGAAAGAACCGAGTGCAATAGGAAAAAACATGAGTTAAAAGACGTGGGTGGGTCAGTGTCTTATGAATTATTTATGGGCTATTAGATGTAATATGTTTGGGCTGGAGGGACATTTCAGGTCCATGGAGGAAATCATGGGCTGTTAAAATTTTGAGGGGTTATAGAGGGTAGTTTGGTTATTTTTTGAGCCAAATATTAGGTTTTAATAATATTTTAAATTGTAATGATAAAGCAACCACTGATCCACTTAAATTGATGTTTTTGCCCCCAACTAAATACGGAACATAATTCTAGCAATCGATGCTGGATTTTAAAGCTTTAATAAGTGGAACTCCAGTAAAAATGTATTGGAGTTTAAACTTTAGGAACGATTATTGGTGTTTTAACATTTACTGATTCATACACCAGGAACAATTCCTAATATTTGAGCATTTATTGGTTCAAACTCCAAGAATAATTTTTAGAGTTTGAAATCTATAGTTGCACTCCAGAAATAAGTACTAGAGTTTAAATTTTTTTGGTTCAAACTCCAGAAATTCCTAAAGTTGCATTGAAGTGACTGAACAACTTAAGATTCAATTTCTAAAGTTGTATTTGAATTGTGAAGTTGCATTAAAGAGATTAAACTACTTAAGATTTGAACTTCTGAAATTGCATTTGAAATATTGAAGAACTTCAATTGATTTCTGAAGTATTAAAAAGGTTGAACTACTTCATATGTGAGCGGGTACATTTTATAAAACCTTAAGCTATTCATAATAACTTCAAAGGTAGCTCCACAATTAGTTATATATGAAAATGCCCGTACAATATTGAGATGAAGCCCATAGCTTTAAAAAGGCCCAAATAACTTTAAAATCTAACTTTCCTAGTTTTCTACTATTCTATTCAGCATTTGATTCTGAAGAGACTGACAAAATATTTTGTGTGAATCTAATTCAAAAGCGGTATGGTTCCATGGAAATACAGCTAAGCCAATCCTCTCTGCCATTGCCCTTCAAAGCTTCTTCCTTTAAAGCAAACTCCATATACAAGCACTTCATTATACTTCCTAAGGTTCTCTTCAACAGTTTTTCTCTTTATTTCCCAAGCTCTTTTATTTCTTTTTTTCTTCTGTGACGCTGTGAAGTGAAAGTATGTTGAATATGCGCTAAATGATTTCTGGGTTTTGTTTTTTTCAGAGGTGTAAATACCAAATTCAAGAGTTTTTCTCAAATGGTCAACACTTGAACAATTCCAAGCAATTCTTGGTTCATGTGGTGAAAGAGTAAGCATTCCTACAACAATATTTTAGCTATGTGTGTACATCTTTCTTACAATCCCACAAGTGAGGTTTGAGGAGTACAATGTGTACGCAGATCTTACCTCAAGTAAGGTAGGAAGGCCGTTTCCGGTAGGCCTTCGGGTCAAGGAAAGATGAAAAGAAAGTAGTAGCAACTAGCAGTAACAATAACAAAATAATAAGAAAACAAGCAGAATGATCTGTCTTACATTTAAGCAAAGAGGGAAAATGGGGTTATTTTTGTTTGAATATTGGTGCATTTTTGGCATTTGTTTCTGATGATTTGGTAATTGCAGGGATGAAACCTTGACTTCAATTTCAAAGTTATATAGGGTGCCTATTTATGAAATTGCTGCTGCGAATAAGGAAATTATTGATGTTGACCTTGTCTTTAAGGGGCAACTTCTCAACATCCCTTCCTATATCACTTGCTCGCAAACGGTAAGATTTTCTGGACTCATTTGGTTTCATGTTAACAGTTACTAGTATTCTATTGAACATTGAGCTAAGATGCTAAATGCTGCCATTTTTCGTAGTTATTGAATTGTGTGAGCATACCATCTAAAAATTAAAGTTGTTAGCGAGAGTACATTTTTAAAAAAGGGTAACCCGATGCTCAAAACATCCCGCATTCATGCAGGGTCAGAAGGACTGCGCCCTAAGGTATGTGATGTAGGCAGTCTACCCTAATGCCAGCATTAGTGATTGTTTTCATGGATCAAACCCGTGACCTATATAATAATATATTTTTAATTACTAAATTATATTATGTCTCAATATGCCCCTCATGTGTGGACCAAATTCTTTTCATGGGTTTTTTTTGGGTGGTGGTCAGATTTTAATCAAGGATTTCTACATGTTCTAATGTCATGTTGATTTCTGTGATCATCTCATAAAAAAACTTAATTGTTAAAGATTACGCCCTTAAATGCTCTACGTAATTATTCATATTATGTTCTAGCATAGTTATACTTATAGTTACACTTTTCTTGTCTTCTGATGTTCCAAAGAACATCCATATCACTATCCCACCCAATATGTCACTGTTGTAGCAAATCAGTTATCGCCAAACGGAATGTGTCCGTAGCCTAGAGCTTCGGTCTAGTGGTACGACAGTAGCTTGTGATTTGCGGGTTAAGCGCAAGTCACAAGTTCGAACTTTGGAGCAGACAAAAGATTGATATTTTAAGTGGAGAAGGGTAAAGGGGAAAGGCCATTATCCATCGGGTTCAGAACCACGTACCACAGGATCTAGGGAAATTCTCGCCTAAAAAAAAAAAGACTGTCTCTGAGTCATCAGATTTGCTTTAATTTGATTATTGCCTGTGCAGTTGGGTGCTAAAAGAATTGGCATGTGATTTTGTATCTGTTACCTGGATGAGCATGAACCATCATCAGCGAAATATGTTCTGAACTTGTACTGTAAATTCCAGCTACTTTGTCTTGTCATTCACTCACACCTTTGGATTTGTTGGAATAAGCTACAAGATTGGGAAGCCCTTAGAGATTGTTCTGTCCAGATAATATCAAGATATGCATTCGCGTATTTGACGAAACCTTGTAATATATTTTCTGACAAACTTGGATGCAGCATTTACGTGATATAGCAGAGAAGTGGATCTTTTTAATAGCTATAATACAACTAAAACTCTTCTTATTTCCTTCTGATTGGAATTTTCTTTTTCTAATGTTTTCTTGTCAGTGTCAAAGAAAGATGATCAGATTACCTAAAATTGATGTGTCTGAAACGAACCGGCGCTTGAAACTTTATGGCAAAGACTTCAACCAGAAGATCATATCTGTGCTTTCATGCCGTCATTTACCATATGTAAGGACTTCCTTGAGAGATGTCGTATCTCTGTCTCGTTTGTTAAAATAATTATATCTATTGCAAATGATTAGTGTGCAGACCCTTTTGGAATGTTGATAGATACCTCAACAGACTTGTCAATGTTATTATCAGGCTAAACCCACTGGTTATTTTCTAGTTCTGGTTCCTCTGATAGCCTGTTGCATCAGATGCATACTGAATGCGTTTCACCATAGAGTTGCTAGAAATAAATTGCAAGATGTTCGTCAGGCATCTGGAAGCATGAGATGGAAATTAGCTCTTCGCGATTTGAGCGATCCAGATGCGTCATATACTGATTCAAGACCTGATATTGATGTAAGTATTTCAGAGCAAAAATTTACTATTTTGTTTGCAGTCTTCCTTCATTTTTGCGCTCTGGTTCATGTTTTGTTTTATTGATTCTATAATTACCTTGGTGTAGCTTAATTCAGTTCTGTACTTTTTCACTATAAGACATCTCAGGGAAAAGAAGATATTTTCATGACATGTTCTTGGCAATTTGCCACCAAATTTCAGGAATAACTAACAACTAAGACGTCGTTTGGCATTTGGATTAGCAAAGATAATCCTGAGATAAAAATTTAGTACCACCTTATCCTTTGTTTGGTTACTAATTCTGAGATAAGCTATCCCAAGATTAAAAATAGTACCAGGATAACTTATACCTGCTAGAGGGTAGAATAGTATTTCCAGTATAAGTAATCCCAAGATAAAGCAGTAAAATTGACAATCTCAAGATTAATACAAAACACCAAATAGTCAATAAGAAGTAATACCACGATAACTAATCCCAGCATAACGTATATTCAAAACAAACGACCCCTAAATAATCTGTGGAAGTGCAAGAAGTTGATGTTTTTCCTTTAATATGGTTGCACTCTTGCATCACGTGAGCTTATTTTGCCTCGAGAATTTCACGATTGTCAAGGAGCTTTCGGATGAAAATTTGATATTTGATAATCAACAATACTAGTATCTTATTATCTCAGCATCGTTTTCTATCACAGAAATCAATGCATGTGTGTTCGCCTTATTTTCCATTCTACATGGTGTTAAGAGTGCAGCAGAACAATATGTGCTTCTTGCTTTGATTCTGTTAATGTTTTGCGAAATCTCTAACTACATAGATTACACCTTGCTAACATATTGAAACTGCTGAACAGAATGTCACAGACGATCAAGATAATTTCCATTCGGAAGATCTTTCACGTGCTTATGCTAAACTGGACCACGATTATCAGAAGTTCTTAGCTGAATGCGGGATGAGTAAATGGGGCTACTGGCGCGGTGGTTCATCTAAATAAGAATTCTGGAGCATTGACTATTGCGTTAGAAGTTTTACGATTATATTGATGAATGTATATAGTGCAGGTTGTTTATGAATGTATATAGTACAGGTTATTGTTGAATGTATGAGTTTGTCTGATAGCATTGCCAGGTTATTGTTGAATGTATGAGTTTGTCTGCTAACATCTAAAATTATTTTATATTGTCAGAGTTAAACTCAAATAATTGAAAAGGTTTAACTTGTACACATCTCAGGTCAGTGAACTTGATAATAATAACAATGAACTGCTACAATATACTCCCTCCGTCTCAAATTATTTGTCGTGAAATCTAGAAATAGTTGTCTCAATTATTTGTCATTTTAGAAGTTCAAGAGTAAATTAAGTATGTTTTCCTATTCTACCCTTAATATTAATTGTTCTTGAAGATCGAATACCTTTTATGAGTAAGTATTAAATGAAGAGAGATTATATTTTAAGATATAAATAAGGGTAAACTAGTCAAAAAAAATTCTATTTAATTGTTTACCCTTAAAATCCGAGTAACAATTAAATTTGTTCGTAGTGCTAAGGATATATGAATCAATTCAATACAACGTGAAATATAATGACAAGTAATTGAAATATAATAAGCAAAAGAACGATCAAACCGCTGTAGTTGAATGAATTGCTGATAATGAAATGAAACACAATAAGAGATAATCAATTCTGATAAGAGATAGCTAAAGTACTTAGTATTTTTTTTCTGTGTCTTTTTTTTCGATACAATGGAGATAAATGCCCCTCTTATAGGTAAAAGAAAAGCCCTACATATGGTAAAAACCTGATTACAAGATAGAATCCCCCAATTATGGGGTGGAATATTCCTAAAATAATGGTTTAACGTCTATGACGGTTGAGATCATGACTCCCGCCGAGATATCAGGAATCCACGAGATATCCGGTCGAAACTGATCCTTTTACCACGAGATATGCCTTCCTCGACCGGCGTCGATTGCCTTATCTCGGTCGCTCCAGCTCCGTATCCGACTTGCTGATCCCGGATTGAAGTGGTCCGGTCTTACATTGTGCCTGGGCCCGATCCTCCTTAAGCGGTCGATTATATCCGACCCAATACAGATAGTCCCCTCGTTTATTGGAGAGTAAGGACAAAAAACGATATGAATCGTCGTTCTTTGAGATCTTCAGTTAAACAATCAACATCTTCACTAATCGTGACACGAAGTTAGAGGCATCAAGTCACTCAACCCTAAAGGACCCTTTGTTGGCGTGTGACGACAGCGCCGTGACGCATGTGACCATTGGCACAGGAAATCATTGCCTGTCCCGTCTGTCTGCAGAACTCTGCAACTTCTGCGTGCAGCATTTAATGTTTCTTTGCATCGTGTTCTGAACCGTCACTTTTTGTGAAAGTATAAATACTTCCTCCCTTCTAAGAATTCCCTTCTTTGCTTTTACATTGTTTAATAATCCGCTTCTTCTAGATTTCTTCATCACAAAAACTTTCTTTTCCTTTGCTTCTTGCTTCTGCTACTTTAATCGCCATGGCCAAAACCTCTAAATCAGTTCCTCAGAAACAACAACCTTCACCTGCTCAGTTCGGTGAAGAGGCTGAGCCCGTCTATGTTGAGGAACCCTCTACGGAACCTCCCTTGAAGTCTTTATACCGGTTGGGTGCTTTATAGGCTCCGACTTCAAAGTCGAGAAGCCTTCCTCGGTACCTGGCCGAGGTGAGCTGGTCTCTCTGTATATCAGCTCGATCACTCAAAAACACCTCGACAGGGTAAAGGCTGAATGCCGATGGACCGATAAAGACATGATAGCCCCTTCCTCGAACGAAGATATTACCACTCATGTGGAGGGCTATCTCAGCGTTTATACTTACCCATTCACGTTAGGAACCTTGGACCCTATAATCGTTGAATTTTGTAGGAGATACAACATTACTTTGGGCCAGGTCCACCCCTCCGTATGGCGTATAATTTATCTCTTTCGCTTTTTTATGAGTAAGGTCGAAGGGGGAACCCTTTTACCATCGACCATCTACTCCGATTATACAGTCCTCGGATGTTTCGAGGGGGACTGATAAAACTCGCTCGCCGGGCCAGCAAGGCTCCATTCTCGAGCATAGATGAAGATAGGGACCGGGGCTGGATGAGCCGATTTGTCCGAATCAAGACCTCCGATCTGATCCCTGATGATGGCATGCCGTTCCCTGAAAAATGGAACATGAAACGTAAGTGTCTCTTTACTTAAAATCGCCTATCGTTTTCCTTCTAATGCTTAACCGGTATATCCTGTGAGATGCAGCCATTTTCCAGGCACCAGCCGCGATTCAACACTTAGAGGAGTGGGTCCGGAAGGTCGTGGCCCAAAGGTCCTACTCGGAACGGGCCTGGCGGGAGATATCGAAAGGCCTTTGGGAGGCCAAGAATCATGGTGAGCTTCAGCAGTGTTTGTTTATATTATTTGAGATAATCGGTGTCATCACTTAGCTTTTTGAGAACTCCTTTTGCAGGTCTCTCGAAGGATGCCGAGTTGAGGTCGGCACTTACCGGTGGTGCAGTTCCTCGCCCCCTTTCCATATCGGGGAAAGAAGGGGGAAAGAAGAGAAAAGAGGCTCCCGGTCATGCTGAGCCCGAAAAGAAGAAAGGCAGGAAAAAGATAAGGGCTCGCAAGGTCACAGTCACCGACCCTTCCATTCAATTGAGTGACGATTCAGAAGGGGAAAAGAGCCTCGAAACTTTAAACGACAAATCCCCTCGGGCAGTCCCTGAGCCGAGTGTGGAAGAGACTTGCGTTCCCCAAGAAGAGGATCTCGAAGCAGGAGCAGGGACCGGGAATCGGGCCGACACAGGAGCGGCAGCACAAGGGGTCTCAGATATTCCAGAGATGGTGCATTCACCTTCTTTTTCAGAGGCGACTCTAAACGAAGCCCAAGCTGCAAGAATGCACACACCGAGCAAGGGGCCGGTTGCAGCCGGGGCCTTTGAAGAGTTCTTCGACGGGGTGCCGTCGGCTGATACCTTCGGGCTTGAAGTCCCAAGAAGGAGTTCCCCGGTCGAGACTAGTAGGGTGTCAGTCGGTTCCAAATTGATCGACAAATTTCCTGCTCCAAGCTCGAACCTCGATCGGAAGAGGGTGATAACCTTCACCGTCCCCGAGGATGTCCGAGTATTAGGCGCACCGGTAGGCGTGGCCAGCTATCTCCACTGCTTGGTGACTGATGAAGACCAAGCCGTGATGAATGCAGTGGACTGGACATGCTTGTTCAATGAAGCCCAGCAGACATCGAATAGGGTATGCTCCCTTGTTTGTTTTATCTTATGTCCGATGTCTTGATTCTAAGTTTATACTGATTGTTTTAATTCATACACCCTACAGTCTTCGGTTCTTCACCATGAAATGTTTCTTCGAATCAAAGAAGGAATGTCACAAGAACGGGCTCAACGTCAGCGGCTCGAAAGTGAGATATCGAGCCTCCGGGCCGAGCTGGATTTTATAAGGAGAGAGCGCAGCAAAGAGGTTGACCAATTGGAGCACATGGCCGATCGATTGGACCGACTCCGGTTTGAATTGCATGAGGCTAGAGCTGAAACAAGCAGGTGGAAAGCCACGGTCGAGACTCTAACTTCGGAAAAAGAGGCTCTCCAAACTCGCTTAAAAGAGCAGGCCTCGGAGGCACAGGAGAGGATTGGAGTTTTGATCAAGAACAACGAATCCCAACAGCTCCAAGTTGAGTCACTTACCCAAGATCGGATGGTTCTGGTCAACCAGCTGCAGGAAGCGAAGTCGGAGATTGCTACCACCAAGGCTGACGCTGAAGACTTGATAGCTCAATACAGAGCCGATGCCGAGGTCGCCCAAGAGCAATCAAAGACGCTGGTTGAATACACTAAATGTCAGACTCGCCTCTCCGTTCTCGAGGAGCTTGAAGCCCGAGGTTTCGATCTGTCTCCTGAGATTGCTGAGGCAACAAAGATTGAGGCCGATATGAGGAAACAAACCTTTCCCGAAGAGGATGAAGATGGCTCAGACTGATGTTGTTTCGATATTTTGTAGCCCGGATATGTATAAGAATTTCATCATATATATAAACATCTTTTATTCCATTTTGACTTTGTTTCATGACTTTCATGTTTCGTCATTTCCTGCCTTAGCTAGGATTATAAGTTGTGACCGACTGACTAAAATCTGTTCCTTGAGATAACCCTGTCCGGTTAGCAAACTGAATTGGTTAATCATTAGTTCGGCCTTAGCCTTATTGTGAACGAGCTTTATTCGTTCCGCTTTTGACCATTAAGCTACGCCTTTTGGTCTATGAATGGATCGGGGTCATGCCTTAGCAAAATTTAGATCCCTTTCAATCTGATTCGGCCTTAGCCTTATTTCGGATAGTCGAAGTCTTGCCTTGGCGAACTTCGATCAATTCTGAATTTTTAGTTTAATTCAGCCTTGGCCTTTCATAAACCGGGTGTTGCCTAGCTCGGTCTCACTTCCCTTTGTGTTTTGTTGACTCAACAAGGCCTTGGACTGATCAATCGATTCCGGGGCTTGCCTTGTTAGGTCTTATCCCCCTTTGGATCCGTGCCAAATGATTTTGTTAATATTCATGTGCTTGTACATCTTAGATTGACGGAGGGGCGAACAGATCGATCTATTCGGGTACGACTCTCTTGACCGTTTGACCCTTATATTAATTCCTAGCGATCTTTATGTAGCCCTCTCGAAATTGAAGTAAGTAGATGAAACATCACTAGAGTTGAATATGAGACTTGTGAGTTCTGATGAATGATTGATCTATGTTAGCACGACATATGGTTGCCTCATTAAAAACCTTACCGTAAAACCCGATTTGGGACAAAACCGGTCGAAGGGAAAAAGAGTGCAACGCGTGCTTTCAGTCCTACTGCCTTGTGCTTACTCGCTTGATATCGATCCATCCTACATGTGTCAGTAACAATAAATGAAATAAAAAGAAAATAAAAAGACGAAGTAAATTACCTTAACAATAGTACCGCTTCAAGTGGCTCACATTCTAATTGTTCGGTAGCTGCTTACCGTCCATAGTCCCGAGCTTATAAGATCCTTTCCCGGTGACCTTCAACACAGCATAGGGACCTTCCCAGTTCGGTCCCAACTTTCCTTCGTTGGGGTCTCGGGCATTGGGCGTGACTCTTCTAAGTACCAAGTGCCCCGTACTAAAGTATCGGAGACGAGGTCTCCGATTATAGTATCTCTCGATTTTTTGCTTTTGAGTTGCCATTCGAACTAGAGCGGCTTCTCTTTTATCATCTAAGAGTTCCAGACTAATATTCATAGCCTCCCGGTTGGACTCTTCGGTTGCGTGTCGAACCCTGATGCTTGGTTTTCCTACCTCGACCGGTATCAGTGCTTCGGTGCCATATACTAAGGAAAACGGGGTGGCTCCGGTACTAGTTTTTTCGGTCGTTCGATACGCCCATAAGACTTCGGGCAGCATTTCCCTCCATTTTCCTTTAGCGTCGGCTAACCTTTTCTTCAGGTTTTGGATTATGGTTTTGTTGGTCGATTCTGCTTGACCGTTGTCGCTGGGGTGATATGGAGTCGACAGTATCCTCTTGATTTTTTTATCTTCGAAGAACTTGGTTATCTTACTGCCAATGAATTGTTTTCCATTACCGCATACGACTTCTGAAGGCATCCCGAATCGGCAGATGATATGGTCCCATATGAAGTCGATCACCTCTTTTTCCCTGACCTTCTCGTAAGCCTGTGCTTCTACCCACTTAGAAAAATAGTCAGTCATAAAAAGGATAAATTGATCTTTACCTGGTGCTCGAGGGAGGGGACCTACAATGTCCATCCCCCACTTCATAAATGGCCATGGCGATATGATTGAATGTAATGTCTCTGCAGGTTGGCGGATTATCGGTGCATGCTTTTGACATCCACTGCATTTGCGTACAAATTCCTTTGCATCATTTTCCATGTCGTTCCAGTAATAGCCGGCCCAAATCACCTTTCGAACTAATGAGTCGGAGCCGGAATGGTTGCCACAAGCTCCTTCGTGTATTTCTTTCAAGATGTACTCAGTGTCTCCCGGTCTGAGACATATAGCTAGAGGTCCTTCGAAGGTCCTTCTGTACAGAGTTCCATCACCGGCCAGATAAAATCGGGCCGCCTTCGTGCGTAACGCTCTCGATTCTTTGGGATCGGATGGAAATTTACCAGAGCTGAGATACTCTATGTACTTATTTCTCCAATCCCAGGTCAAGCTTGTTGAGTTGACCTCGGCATGACCTTCCTCCACCACCGACCTTAACAACTGTACGACTTTTTCGGAGTTAATTTCTTCGTCTTTGACCGATGAGCCTAAGTTGGCGAGGGCATCGGCTTCGCTGTGTTGTTCTCGAGGTATCTGCTGTAGGGTCCATTCCTTAAACTTGTGTAATGTGACCTGAAGTTTATCCACATACCTTTGCATACGTCCTTCCCTGACTTCGAACGTTCTATTCACTTGGTTGACAACAAGGAGGGAGTCGCACTTGGCCTCGATTACTTCTGCTCCAAGGTTTTTGGCCAACTCTAGACCTGCGATCATAGCCTCATCTTCGGCCTCATTGTTAGTTAGTTTTATAGTCTTAATAGATTGTCTAATTGTGTTCCCGGTCGGGGGTTTGAGTATGATGCCTAGCCCCGACCCCTTTGAATTTGAGGCACCGTCTGTGAACAGAGTCCACACTCCCAAAGGAGTCCCCGATTTAGCTATAAGTTCTTTCTCGACTTCGGGGATGAGCTACGGTGTGAAGTCGGCAATAAAATCG